>OMKK01056434.1:2058-36773 GCA_900302305.1 Polymixia japonica | reverse complement strand
TGTACCCCTTAATTGACAGCAGCATTTGCATGTAACGTAGGTAGGTAGAGGGGAAGTTCATCAGTTTATCAATTGGCTAATTTTCAAGCAGCCGCTAGCTAGTTATCATGCTACCATAGATTGCAAAATGGCAAAAAGAAAGAAAGATGGCGACTACTGGACATTTCAACCTGAGTGGATGAATTAGTTTGTGTTCATTGAGAAATCGGGGACCTTGTTGTGTCTTATCTACAAGGAATGTATTGCTTCATCCAAACTGAGATTCCTTCAGCAAAATAAATGGTATTGTAGCCTCTATTTCTAGTGGCAGTGTGTCTTTCACTACAGTAGTTAATACATAATTAAAATAAGTGCCTCTTTCAAAAATTGTACCTGATAAAAAGGAAAAAAAAAAAAGCTCTTAGAGGTGAAAAGGTTCCCGACCTTAGAGTAGCCTATACTGTATAACTAGAGACGGTGTCCAAAATGGCCACCATATTTCCATAACCAGCTAGTCCTGTCTTGTTCATTACCTGGCTAGCCAGTTTGACCTCATAACCTGTTGTATATATCACAACTGCAACGGTGAGAACACTACACAACACAGCACTAGTCCCGGTACAATGGCAGATGTGTATGTAGGCCTAACTATAGTTTAGATCTAACATTTCATGTAACAATGTAACACTGAAAATTGTATATGTTCCATTCCCTTTGTCAACCCAATTAAACATGGTCACTTTCAGTACGCCATGATGATCTTTTCCAGTGTGTTATGGCCACATAGTAGGTCCTGCTGATGAAGTGAGCAGACAGATAGTTTGTTATACCAACATCAAAATGTGGGTATTGATCAAGATTGAACTATATTTACTTATTCATATAACATGTATTAACACTAGAACCGCCAGGATTGTGCATATACATAAACCACCCAATTGTGTTGATGTTAGGCTACTAAACCATGCCTACTAATCAATATTGTGAACAGAATAATTTGAACAGTCATGTCAGAGTAAATTAAAATCTTGAACTTCTATAGGCCTAGTCTTAACACACTCTCACCTAGAATCCAATAAGGCTCAGCAGGCAAACTATCTGAAACTTTAAGAGACAGCAGAGCCTATAATCACCAGACAGTGCATGCATCAAGCTTATCGACTACTCCAGATAAGCCTGTAGTGCAAGTGGTGTACTGTACATATGTCCATAGTTGGCACTGCATGACAGTGATGGTCTTGGTCTTAGGTAGGTTTTGTAGACTGTGGTGCACTAATAGCAGGACACCTGACCCTGGGTAAAGCAGAAATGGACAGAGCGCTCAATTGAGCCATTGTAGGTAGTTAGGTAACGTTAATGGGTGGTGTTTGGCTATTTTAGCTTATCCAACAAATATAACAGGACGTGCTGCACCGGTATGTATTAGAGTTAGAGTTATGTATATGTTAGAGTATAAGGTATGCATGTTAGAGTATAAGGTATGTATGTTAGAGTATAAGGTATGTATATTAGAGTATAAGGTATGTATATTAGAGTATAATAAGGTATGTATATTAGAGTATAAGGTATGTATATTAGAGTTTAAGGTATGCATGGACGTCCAGGGTAGCCATGTTTTTCTGTCGTTCATCATTATTACGCTCAACCTGGTGTCGCGAGCTAAGATCAATACCGCCGCCTGCTGGACGTCACAATGGAGCGTCAGCCTCGCGCTCACCGGTCCTCGCGCATGCGTGTTCCAACAATGGAGTCAAATATCTATTATTATCTATTAAATAATGTAATAATATGAAAAACATTATTATTTTAATTTCAAAAGAATTAATAATATAATTATGAACATGTGCTGCCGACAATTATAAGCAAGCGCCTCCCTTTTCTTCAGTATATAATTACCACAGCGCCCATCTCCAGGAACTGGGAATACAGAGATCTGGGAAAATCAAGGTGCCTAAATTCTTATGTAAAAAGCAATATCATCAGTGTTGTTAAGTTCTCATTAAGGATTTCAGTCTTTTTATTTATTTATACATGTATGTATTAATATATGTATAGGAAGCATTGCTCAATTTATTTAAGAGGAATATAATTTCAACGGAAGGTAAATTAAACTTTTTCGTAACCGACAACAAAGATAAGCACATGTAGGAAAAAATACATCTCTAACTCCTAAAAATTATTCTTTTTAATTGGATTGTAATTCACATTCCAGATTCATTTGTTACACAAACAAGACAAAGAAAACGCAAATCAGTTTAAGGTTTTTTGTTTTTTCACGACATTACTTCATGCCTTTGGAGTTGGCAGAGCTCCAGATATCCACACTTTCTCTCTGCACCAGCAAAGTGCCTTCATCGGTCAGGTGAAGACGACACATGTTACATTCTTCCTTGCTGGAGTTGGTGTGCCACTTGGGGTTGTCGCTCTTGTTGTACATGACCAGGTTGCAGTCAGCCTGCATGCACAGACGCTGCACATCTGACCCCGCTGTGTCTGTGGACCACATAGGCTTCCAGCCGTAGACGACAAAGTTACCATCGTCCTGCAGGGTACAGACAGAGCCATGTCATCAAAGTGTGCATTGCTGCATATGCCATATATAAAAATACATAATTACACATATACTTATGCAGTGCACTTGCATATAAACACATACATATACATATATGCATACTACTTCTGAGTTACTAACCTCAAAGACAGCCTTCCACTCTCTGTTGTTGGATATAAGGAAGTCTCCCTTGCGGAGTTCATCATTTTTGGACAAGTAGTTACGGCTCATGATTCTGAATGAAAGGAAAACATTTGAGACGTTTTATTTATCTACAATGCTGAATATTAAATAATTTACTCAATGTTTTGACCATTTTATTTGTTTTCCCACCAATTATGTTTATATTAAATAGAAGCCCATTTGTTTTTTAATGTTGGAGACAACTACTTTCTCATCACATAAAATCACCCATGCTTGACTGATTACGAACCTTTATATATTATACACATTTTGAACTTGAATTACCAATTATAAACCTCCATCCTGCAAACTACAGTTATACTGAAATTGTATTAAGTGCTCCAGTTACATAGGAATACATGTTACATAAGAAATAGTATGGAAGTGTAAAATACTTACAGGCTCAGATGTCCTTCAACAGGCAGAGTGCTTCAGAGGTGGATGTAGTGAAGTGCAGCGCTACAATCTCCTCTTTATATTCTCTTGGATAGGGGTGTGGAGATATAGGGAGCAGTGCCAGGCATGTTTTTTCAATCTAAGTCAGTTCACCCGCCTGTGGGTATTCTGTGCATTGTCTTGCTAGTATGCCAAACCACATACCGGTTGTCAGCTTCTGCTCATCTCGGATACAGGGCTGAGTCTTGACCTGTCGTTAAAACATGACCCGAAGCAAACATCTTTGTCATTTCCAGGCTTTCGAGCCTTCACGAGATTTGATTTACACAAAAGAGAGAGTGGTGAGAGAGAGAGAGAGTTTATTCAGTGACAGGCGTTTTGTCTCAGGGCAACAACAAATCAAAGTTTTTAAAATACGTCATTCTTATTTGTTTGAGTGATGGCCCACTTAGTTCAAAGTAATATTTGGCCATCATCACTTATATAAGCCAGCAGCTCCCTTACTTTTCCCTTACTTTTAAAATCAAGGTGCAAGTAATATTATTCTCCTTTTAACTTTGGGGGTAACAGTGATGAGCATCTCCTAGTTATTAAGCCCAACAACATCCAAGAGACATACAGGTGTGTGGTTGACTGAATTCATGAGTATGGTTGATTACAATCTCTCAGCCCAGATTAGAATATGCTGTAGGGAAATGTTCGCCAATCATGTGATATCGAGGCCGCCGGGGTACGCATCTTTTAATTTATTGAATGAACTGTCAATTTCCCATGGCAGGGCTAGGTGAGGCCTGTCTGGGCTAGCTAAGTCTAAATACCCTCATGTGAACTTTTCTTTAATATAAAATTATAGCCTGGTTGGAGAAAAAAACTTTGCTGGCAATACAATGCAACGACTCAGAGAAATCCTATAGCCTCATTGGACCTGTGAAAACTTGACAATTGTCTCCTTGCCAGTGCCTGGGCCTAGAGCCAAAAACATTGGACAACAAGAGGAGGCGGGAGGGGTGGGGGTATTAGGAGTGTGTGTGTGTGTGTGTGTGTGTGTGTGTGTGTGTGCGTGTGTGCGCGTGTGTGTGTGTCTGTGTGTGATGGAGGGGAATATTCTTTAGAGGGCTGATTATGACCACTACAAAGTTCTCTGTGTAGTCACGATTCACAGCCCACTGAGTTCTGCGCAGGGACTTGAACACAAACACAGTCATTGTTGGCCGTCGGCGGGTTTTCATGAGAGACAGGTCACATATTTTCACAATCCTGAGATGAATCGTTTCGCTTTGGGTTCCCGCAAAAGGAACATAGCTTTTGTGACCGGGAAACTCAAATCCCAGAGATACAGCTCGAGAGTTTGGATGTTATATACTGTATATTCTGTAGATGGCGAAAGGCTGGGTTAATTCACAGGAGATGGGTCTGGTTTATGCAGCTGGGTGGAGTGTCAAAGCAAGTCAATTAAGCCGCTCCCCCTCACTGAACATTCTTGTGAAAAGAGAACTCCAGGGAAAGCTATCACGGATAAGCAGTTCCCAATGTGAATACCAATTGCCTTTTTGCTCACCCCTATACAGAAAGCAAAGTACTGTTGTCCTTATAAAATGGGGTAACTATGAAGAACCAAGGAATGCAGCCTGTAATTGGGTAGAGCCAACTGGGTACAGGCCCATAATACTGGATGTGGTTGCATAACAGTACTCTCCCAGCAATGAACTTAAACTATAGAGAGCAGTGGAGGACAAAGTACACACATATTTTACTTATAAAAGTAGAAAAATCCTGATGAAATATTACTCTGGTAAAAGTGAAAGTCCTCCATTCAAAATTGTAGTTAAGTGAAAATATAAAGGTATTTGACATTAATTATACTTACGTATAGAAAGAGTACACAGTGTACACTAGAGTTGATCTGTTTCATATTACCGCTGAACTCACACACCCCTGACGTGAACAGCAGCCTTGTGTTTCGGTGAAACAATCTTACATCTGGATTTGCATTTATGACATAGACAGCATCTAATGTTTCACAGCAGAGCAAATTCTCTGAACAAAGCCTGGAGGTAGCATATATGTGTGTTGTAGCTGGAAAAAAGTCAAAACAAAATAGACATCTTGAAGTGTGTAATTTATTTAAGCAGTGGACTCGGGTGTGAATTGGACGGGCATTAGGGTGACCAGGTGTCCCGCTTTATGCGGGACTGGACAGTATTTTTATCCCTTGTCCCGCGTCCCACATATTGAGACGATGTCCCGCATTTTAATTGGCTCTAGTTTTCAAAACTCAAACCACTGCAGGACAGATGCTTTTCTAAAACCCGGCTTTTATCCAATGGCTGTGAAGGAAGCAGGGAAGGCTGTCATCACGGGGCTGTGTTTGACGTCAATCAAACTGCGCACATGTGGGTCGAGTGCAGGTCAACCTGTCACCGTCTTTGCTGCCTACGCTGCGCCCAACAGGGGAAATTGCCACTCGCAATTTGTATATATGTAAGCGAGTCTAAATAGATAGACATTATATCAAACTATCTCTCAGCATTGGTAACGTGTCCCAAATGATCCCACACAAACATACTCTTTGTCCCACATTTGGTTTGTCGGGATCTGGTCACCCTAACGGGCATAAACAAACAGGGACACAAGAATTGGAATGTCACAGGGATGTTTACATTAGTAAAATAAGCATATCAAAGGATAACTACAAACTCCTTTGTAGATTCACAGATATATTATTGCTGTAGATGCAATGTAACAGTCTTCTTCATTCAGTTCTCACACCCAAAATATTCGGTTGTCCAGGGCTGTAACTAAGTGTTCTGCAGTGAGCCATCCTGGAGTCCTTTATCAGCTGAAATAGAAAACAAAACCCAATAAGATATCTCAAAGGTTTGAAGGTTCCTTGCGCACAGCAGTGTTGCTTTCCTGGGTGTCAGATAGTGCAGCAACAACATCTAATCCAAAGTAATCCAGCACACACCAGAAGGAGTTATATCGACACTTCTCTAAGGAGTTAGATCAGCACTTCTTACTCCTTCTGGTGTGTACCGGATTACTCCAATTTCCAATAAGATGTCTGTTGAATAACCTCAAGGAGGTATAGCTGTAAAGAAGATGTGATTTCTCTATAGCTGAAACAAAGCAAAACACTCACTGAAAAACTGCAACGTCATTTTCAGCAATGCAAGTCAGAGTTTAACGAGATTATAAACAATCCCACCTGAGTGAGTCTGGGTTTTTGGATGCAGTGTACGTAGGGCTTGGGGGTACTTTCTATCTCATCTTGAAATGTTTTGTAGCAAACTGCACAGTCCATCAAAGGCTGGAAGAGAATTGGAAAGCAAATATGAAGAGATATTGATATTTTGCATTGGGTATAGATTTGGAGTAAATTCTATGCCCTCTAACATGATCAAAACTATAGGTGGAAAAACCAGGTTCAGAAAGTAGGAAGTACTAACCATGAATTTGCTCCACCCAGACACTAAACCAGCTGATTCTAATTAACACAACTCTTCAGCTAGGTAGGGTAAACTAATTAGTGACATCAGCTGGTTTAGTGCAGCGGTAGAGCAAATTCATGGCGAGTACTTCCTACTTTCTGAACCTGGTTTTTCCACCTCTGATCAGAACGAACAAGAGATTTACTGACTCTGTCATTCCTGAACGGGCAGTCCTGGGGGTTTGATTGAGCTGTTCCTTTGGCACACCTGGTAGGCTTCAGGTGAAAGTTATGGAAGATGTATCTCACCCTGAATCCTGACTGAAAAATAGTAGGCAGTCAGTTTTTAATGAGTTACACAGTGGTAAGGGGATGTGAACCCTCCTGTTAATCTGCTGCTTTTTGTCTCTAGAATAGAAACGGATATTTGATTACCAACACTTAACAGTAAAATGGTCTACATCTAAGTACCCTTTGACTGTAAAAGTACTCTACCATGTACTCTGCCAGTTAAAATCACATTTAACAGCTGGAAGTTAACAGCTGGAGATGATCTACAGAGCCACATTGGATGTAACTTTGGTTTTGGTGTGTGTTCAGTGTGTATTATGTTTTTGTTTGACTTAATGTCTGACTAATGTTCCCTAACAAGTCCATAACAAGCCCAAGCAGCCAAGAAATATCAACCTCTTGCTGCCGTTTCATGTTTTTATAATTCTTCAATGATGGGTTTTTTATAAACAAATGTTTCAGAGGAAATATGAACAAATTAATTGAGAAGATGAGCATACGTATAGCAAATACACATGTATTACATATTAGAAACTGGAACTATGGTGAGAGTCAGCTGATAGTATTCAGATTCTTTGTTGTTTGTTTGATAACATTTAACAATATTGAGTCAATTATTTACTAGGCCACAATACTAGGCCACACCTTTCAGGTTATTTTGAAGCAAAATCAGGCCATTGTTGAACCCTGATGAGAAACTACATAAACTAAAACAAAGGTTTTATCAGTTGTGGTCCAAAAATCCGACACAATAACTCTTAAAGGAAACATCATCGGCCTACTTGCAAATTAAATCTCCTTTCTCAAGAGAATGTTTACTTATAACCTGGTTTGTAATCATGGTTCATTCATGTGCAATGAAGCTTCATTAAATGTGATTTCTCATCAACACCATAAAACATATGAGCACATCAGAACATACTGCTCTACATTCTAATGTAAACTAATTTCATATAAAATATTGTTATAATAATAATAATAATAATAATAATACAATGTATTGAACTTGTACTTTTACTACTGTGAAAACTAGCCTCAGAGGAAGGATTTACCTCGATGTCTGACTTTCCCACACTCCTCAAGAAGAGAAAATGGTGCTGGACTCCAGCATGAGAGCTGAGTTGCTCCAAAACCAGATCTACTCCTTTCCTGTAGCTATTAGAGAGCTGGTTGTAGGCCTCCTGGGCCTCAGCAGAATAAAGCAGAGTTCCTGTACAAAGCAGCAGTAGCATCAAGGCAGCCATGTTCCTCTATGTCTGGACAAGCAGCTAGACTGAGGGGACTGTTCTTTGGACACCCACCTCTCCCTTTGGGGTAAACATTAACATGTCCAAAACCAGCGCTGCGCAGGTTCCTGCAACGACGAGGCTGGCTACAAAACATGCTGTGAACCAATCAATATTCTGCTTTTACTTTGTTTATTTTGAATTAGTCAACTTTCCCACAGCACCCAAGGCCAATTTCCTGGACAAGTGTTAACAGATTCACAATGGGGAATTTCCAGAAAGTCCGTTTCCCAGAAATCTAATAAGGGTTATCGCTAACAATTATTATTACAATGGAGACTGGGCTTAGGCTTAATCCATGTCATGAAATAGTCCTGGCACCAGGGGAAAAAAAGAAAGGTCTAATTTGATCCATGAGGAAATGACGTCTTTTCTTCTGTTATCATCTTCTTATGTGATGTGTTAACAATTGATTGAGGAATCCATTTTAATTCAATGAAATGTGTTTTTCCTGAATATTGGGTGTGGTTGTTGAGTCAAAGTAATCAATAGATTATAGTGGAAGTAGGTCACGAGTCGAAACATTCTGGAAAAAACACCAAACTTGATTTGATACAAAGCAACATTTTATTAAACTTCAGTGTGTTGATAACAATGGTGTACCGCTTAAGAAACATGAAAACAGACACAGCTGTACTAAAACAATTACCATAATAGGGCAGAAATACTGAAGAGATGGAGTATACAGTATCCAGTAACTAGGAAGTAAACACCCTACCCTTTGTTTAACACTAAGTATTCAGAAATGTACCCCTTAACGTAACACAGCTGCGCTGTTGTCCAAGTCAAACTATCCCAACTCCAAACTATCCCAAAGTTCAATATTGCCCCTTTCACAAAGTATTCAGGGTTCAAAGCCTCCTTGTGAAGCTAGAAGAGTAGGAGCGCCGCTGCTGTAACCCATTCTATTACAGTGGTTTACTCTCGCCGTCTTCATCTCCTGTAATGATGAAATCAGTAAAGAAAATTACATTCTGCTTCCATGATTTCTTGCATGACTTTTCGTCTTAGACTGCGATTTGTATTTGACGTAATCAAGAGAGCTGATGATCCTGGCCTACTAACCTCTGTAAGGGCCGGTTTGTGTACACAGTGGATGTATGGCTTGGGCTCTTGCTCAATTTCACCTCTGAATGTTTTGTAGCAAGCTGCGCAGTCTATTAAGGGCTGCATGAATGCACACAAACAAATACCACAAGCAAGTTAGAACAAGCAGTCCTTTTCACCTCTCACGTTGATCAACAACCCTGTTTCAATGCCCGCTTTCTTCTAAGGTTGCCACTCAGAATGTACTTACTCTGTCATTTCTGAAATGGCACTGACTAGAGTCCACATTTCCTTTCGGGCAGTCTGTGGCTTTCAGGTAGAAGTTGTGGTAGATAAAGACCACATCAAACCCGGGCTGAGGAGAGGAGGAGGGGCGTTAGCAGTGGACGTTTCTCAACCACTTTCCAGAGTATCAGATACATGCTCTACACAGTTTGCCAATATTGACTTTTTTCTAAGCATTATCGTTGATAGGTTCTTCAAACTGTGTTGTTACCCAACAAATACCAAATAATCTACTGATTTCTAAAACTAGGCATGCTGTACAGTACCTGGATGTCTGATTGCATAAGACTTCTGAAGAAGAGAAAATGGTGCTGGATCTCACGGTGAGAGTTGAGCCTCTCTAGGGCCAGGTCCACTCCTTTCTTAAAGTTGTCAGGGAGTCGGGTGTAAGCCTCCTGTGCGTTAGCAGTGACCAGCAGGACTCCGGCATTAAGCAGCAACAGCAGCAGAGCAGCCATCTTCCTTCCCGCGTCTGTAGAGGAGTGGGACTGGACCACCCAGTCTGACACTGGGCTTAAATGCTCACCGAAATCCACAGGCTGTTTCGCTGACAGGGAAGAACCGGCCCTCCTTGTTTGGGAGGAAGCAAAGTCTTGCAACGCAGAACACAACATCCTTTGATCATGCCTCGACTTGATCGCCCAATTTAAAATGCAATACAGCGCTGTGATTCATTGGATGTTCAACATTCACCAGGAATATTTATAATTGGAGCGTTGTGTTGTCAGTCAGACAAAAAGAAAACAACAGGTTGTGTTGTGTTGCCATCAATTCATGTATTTTTTATTTTAAATAAATACGTAATAATATTTTTCCTGGGAAAAGCAATACTTTTAGTCAGCATATTTATACAATCTCTGTGGATGTCTTATTTTTATTTAATTGTTACGTTAAGTGCAAAATTAAATGACCTTTAAGAACACACTGTGAATGTAGACAAAACGCACAACAAAACAATGGCCAGAATAAATAGAAAATTAACTTTATTTTTCATCAATATTTGAACCATGTATGTACAGGGGAACATCACCGATAACCACTCAGACTTTGTATTGCTTTTGAAATGGAACAATATACTGTATCAGCATTTTACATCAGTCCAATTGACCACATACACAGAATACTTTCAATTCATCCACAGGCACAACAAAATATAAAACTGACTTTACCACTCAAGTGTCGCCCCCTCATAAATATTCCCTATCGCTGTCCACGGCCATGATGCACCCATCCTCTACAGAAATGCATCTTCACGTGTGTATGTTAAAAACTGATATCCTTCAATTACAAGCAATAGTGCCATATATAGTAATGGGTACATACTGTATGGAGGAAGTAAGGTTTATATAGGTGTTTCAAAAGTGCAAATTATTTGAACGTGTGTCATCCTACATTACACATCAGGGTTGTGTAGGTGATCGTTCCACGGTCCCGTAGGATTACGGAATAATACACACCTACGTGATAAAACTGGGCATATGTAACAGTGCATACCACCAGCGGAGCTTGCTGTTCTGCGACACCGGTAGGCACAGATTTAGGACAGAGAAGATCACGTTTACAAGTGACAGGACAGTTTAGACCAAGGTGAAAAGTAGTGTCTTCTACCGATCCGTTTGAGAATAACAGATGACCAAAGATCAGGTTATTCGACACAGTCAAAGGTTTCACAGATGTAGGTTAAACTGGTACATTCATAAATCCAACAACAGTCATAACCCAGTCATAACAATTATATTTAAAAGCCTTCCCTCTGAGCAATGCGTCAGTACTGAGATTGTCTACACTGATTGTGTGGCAATTTGGTCAGTATGAGTTCACTCATGAGCTTAAGTGTTTCTGTGCGACTATTTCAAGCGATTAGTCCGACAATGTCAATGAAATAGAAAAGTTGCAAAATAAACGTATAAAGTGTGGAATGTCGTAAGATAAAAATAGAGTTAATTCCTGCTGAATCCCCTTGTACACCTTTAAAAACCTCAAACAACGTGCTTGCGGAAGTGAGATGACTGAACTGGAGTTGATTGTTCTGGCCACAAAACTATTTACATGAGACGTTTGGCACTTGGACACAACAACACAAAACAAAAAAAAACAAATTAGTGCTCTCCCCCATAAACCAACAAAATGACTTGACTTCACCAAGTGAGGACTCAAAGTAAATCAAAATATATATATAATACCCTGCCATTATAGTTACTGTGTGGGCAGGGGAAGGGATTCAGCCAAAGCAAAGAAAAGCCATGAACTAAACTAAATAACCCAATGAGAGTATTCATATACTATGCCACTATGTTAAGCATCTAGCTAAGAAATGTGTTGATGAGCAATGAAACAGATGGTGGCGCTACAGTGCTCTAGTGAGAAGGAGAAACGTTTACTTCGTTGCATGTCCCATGTACTTTTTGGTACAAAAGCAAGATTTCTTATGTCATAATGTCGCCCCCTACTGGTGAGATTGATTTAATGCCGGTACAGAGCACACCAGCGACCGAGATCATTTGAGCTAATTGTAATAAAGCCAAGTTAAATAATAAGCATCTTACTCTAAATTGCTGAGCCTGAATACAGACAAGGTATCATTGAATTAGTTTAACCATCAGTCAGAGACAGGGCGATTTAAGAAGCCAACACTGATTTCTATGGTTGAGTATATGACGGGCCCAAGAGGACACTAAGGAAATATATGAAATGATTACATACAATACACGATTTAGTCAAAAATATCCAGATTTGGTGTCTTAAAAAGTGCTAGGAGCTTTGAGTGGCTGCCAAAGTAAACAGCTGTCTAAAATAAGGCAAACTGAAAAAAACACCTCTCTGTATACCTTTTATGTCCTTCATAAGGCGCTTAGTGAGCTTAAAAAGAGCGAAACGCAACAAACTTGGATAGCAATAACTCCATATGTTAAAATAAGGAATGTATCCCATATATTCTCCACATATTCAATGTGAATCAGAGCAACCTTCCAGGGCTAAAAATTAATCATCTGAAAACTGCATTCAATTTCGAGCATAAAAACACATCGGTTGATTTGAAATCTCTCGTTCCCCTGAAATATTAAAAACAGAAAGTAGGACGTGAGCACGCGGTGACGGTCGTTTGATCTCGATTTGCTTTCTTCGCGTCGCAAAGTGCTCCGAGCCGGGTGAGAGGCCCTGTGCAGGGACACGCAAATTGCCTCAGAATAGTCCAAAAAAAGCTGGCAGAGAGCGATAAAACATCCTTCTGGTAGTGTAAGGGTAAAATCAGGCTGGCCCGTGGATCTGCTGGGATGGAACCGTGACTGTGACCCTCCAAATAGTGAAAGAACCTTGGCCAAAGTAACAAGTGATTATCCACCACTTAATGAGTCGGGCCTCCGAAGACGGAGCCGACGTACGTTTACCTCTGAGTGACGGGTGGGCGGAGGTGATTGGAGCACGGTGATGGAACAAGTTCGTGGAACTCTCGGCCGCTGGATTCCTTATGTCATTGGTTGTTAAGAGTGACTGACAGGTTTTGGTGTCCACCGAGGGAAGGATGTGGTTTCTGAGGGCTTGCTGCAGGCTACATGTTACACCGGCATGTGCATCTCTGAGTATTCATCGTGACCCTCTCTCTCATCAAACTTTGGCTCTGCGTCATCTGCATCCAGCTAGAAGAAGGGGAGAGACCATTTTATAGATAACAATACAATGACATCCGCAGTAGATGCTTGGCACACTTACACTCACAGTTTTTGCATCATTTTTAAATTATAAATAAAAATGTTTGATTTACAACACATATGGGACTTCGGTTTATGGAGTGTGTCTAAAGCTAGCTTGGGGCGCCCCCCTGTGGCGGACTTACACATAGCATCTCTCTGACTGTGAAGATCCTTGGGAGCAGCCACATCTTGACCGGCACGGTGAGGATGAGGACGAAAGGAAAGGCCAGCGACGCCTGCGTGGACATAACGGCCCACAGCGCGGCCAGACACACCACCTGGATGCATGTGAAGAGGTGCATCCGCAGGGTACGCACCTGGGCAGACGAAGAGTGTTTATATAGCGATCACCAGCACTCCAACTGACAACGCGTTGCCAGGTGCAGAACAAACACGTTGTTAACCAGGCCTCACAAGCTACTGACTGGTTTGAAATGTCTTAAATTTAGTTATCGAAACCTTAAAGAGGCCTTAAAAGGTGTTAAATACAGTTAAATAAAGACTTTTAAGTCTTCATTTCAGTTGTAGAGGTCTTGTTGGGGGTTTTCTGGTAGGAAGTCATCCCAGTCACGCAGACCTGCGTTCTGATATACCTAGCTTTTTTTATTTTTACATTTTTTATTATATCTATTTCAGTTGCAAAGCTAGTGTTGCGTTTCATTTGACTGGCATTATAAAGGTCTTAAAAGTGTTAAATTTGAACTGATGAAACATGCAGACATTTTGTCCTTCAGGGAAGAAATTTTTCTGAAAAATAAATTTTTAATACGTCAATTCTAGTGACTTCTGAAAGAAGCCCATAACCCCCTGAATTTTAATGACTTATCCAAAACTTATCATGACATGACGAAACATGCCTGCAAATCTCTCTTATTTCTTAACGCTGCCCGTGTTTTGGAGTAAACTCCTGCGTAGCCTCATCGCCGCGTCCCTCTCACCTTGCGGACGTAGGTGTGGTCAGGGTGGTACTTGGGTGGCATGAGCAGCAGCATCATGCGTTCGGTCAGCTGGATGCCGTTGAGCGACATCACGCCCATGTAGAGGAAGATGCCGAACAGAACCGCCAGGGGGATCTGACGCAGCAGCTCTCCTATCACGATGGACATTCCTGGGGAGAGGAGAGCGAAGAGGGGGACCGTTAAATACTCCACTCCGCTCGTTATTTCTGGATAAAAACAAATACTCACAGAATTGATTTATTTTGTCTCACTGACAACACAACAACACCCCGACGTCTAGTCGAGCAGAGGTTTGGAGAGGGGTTGTTTGTTTCAATGTTTTCAGTTGCACAAGTGAACACTAGCACCCTCTAGTGGGTAGAAAATGTTACATATTTCACCTTTAAGAATAGTTGCCATCTGTGCATGATCAATCGTGGGAAATTAAGGAAGTGGAAGAAATACTCGCAGAACAGAACTGAAAAGTGGTGATGTGGGTTATTTGAAACAAGCAACCGATCTCATCATATAACCACCCACATTTTGAGGTCAAATTGTTTTGTTTTTTTATTTGGCGGGTTTCGTTTGACACTCACCGACCAAGACAGCCACCAGCAGGCCTGTGACCCTCTGCTCTTTCACTTCCTGGATACGGGGCTTGTCTCCAGGGGCAACGGCCTTGCTCATGACGGTGAGGGCGTTGGCGTGGGTCACCGAGCGAACAGTCGCTGCGGCCATCCACGGCAGGCCGAACAGAGCGGAGCTGCCCCCGAGCACTACTATCAGCAGCAGGTCCAGATGGAATCCGGATCCTTTCACCAACATACGCTCCTTCTTACTCACTATCAACCTGGAGAACGGCGGAGAGAGACGCCGCGGTTAAAACCAGCCAAAAAAGATAACTATAAGACAAGGTGCGGTTTTTACCAGTGCGGAACATAAACAGCTCAAAACCTAAAGGAAGACTAATTGAGGTGAAAAAGACTTGAAAACTTGCACCTGGGAGAATAACCAGCAAGGTGTGATTATCCAACAATCATAAAGGGTACGTTTACGCAACAACACACGGGTTTACCTTCTCGGCTAACTTTTACATAATAAATATAGCCGTAATACAATAAAGCTGTAAAATCGACACCTCTGTAAGGAACGGTGTGGTAATTTCCACGTGACTTCAACTGCACTTTTGCAGGTTTGAGTTAAAGGACTTGCTCTGATAACAGGCTGCATTTATATCAGGTTGAGATTAAATGATTAGCGTGCTTGTAAACATACCCAGTGACTGGCTACTCATCTTTACCACTATGGTCCAGGTGAGGTGACTTATGTTCAACTGCCATCGTAGTGTTAGCGCGCCTGGCTAGGCTGAGGGGAACCGGGGGGTTTGGATGTGGTGCTGACTTACGTGGTGATCTGGGTCTCCATGAAGATCAGAATGAAAACCAGCAGGGCGGGTAAAACGCAGGCAAACATCATCCAGACGGGGAACAGACCATCGGAACCAAGCGGACTGATGACCCAGCCTCGCTTGTCTGGGCTCGTCACGGAGAAACCGCTGGGAACGCTCAGTTTCTGGACAGAGTGAGGGCAGAAGTAGTAAGAAGGACATCAGAGAGCACGATGATATGGATTTATAGTGTACATCCTGGAGAATAAAACCAAAAGATTTGAAAGGAAAGCCGTTTCTGCTTGATACAGTGTCAGTACTCGAGTCTAACCTGCGTGTAGGTGTCATTTATGCTGTAATCCACCAGGACCATAATGAGGATGGCGATGGGAACCCCAAAATCTCCAATGATCCGACGGAACTGGAAACCATAATACAGGGAAAGTTTGAACAGAACCGGCCAGGATGCTTTGTGGATTATATCAAACAACGTCACAAAGAATAAAGCTTGTTTATGTGGACCCCAGATTTTACAACCCTTTCTACTTGCTATGCTTATCTATTAAACATCTGGAACTAAAACCGTTTACAATCCAAATGAGAGTGTACAGCACATTTTAGGTTGTTGTACGTGCAACATGGCACCAGGAAATAAGCTTTTTTTTTAAATTTACATCTCATTGCTTATGAATAAAACATCTGGAACAAACAAATACACACAAGGTCCAACTGTCTTGATTAAAAAAACAAAACATCCACACTTCCTAAATAAAACAATGTTGTTGGCTCAAGGTAATGATGGGCCAGGGGCCAAGTGACGGGCCTCACGACTGCACCCCTTTCATTGGGTAAAGTGCGTCCGGTGCCTCACCCTTCCGGGGAAGAACGCGCTGTTCTTGAACTTGCGTAGGTAGAACGCGATGAAGAAGGTTCCGGCCATGAGCACTAGAGACAGCAGCGCGGTGTTGGGCTCCCCTCGGATCGTCACGGTAACGGGCAGGGAGTTGTTGCTAAGCATTAGTGTGATATTCTCTGCCGAGGTGTCCCCTTCTGTGCTGTTGCCAAGGGAACAGCGTTGCAGCGGGTGCTCCTTGAAAATCTGCCAGGCAACACAGAGGGCTCACGTTAATGCACAGCTCTTCGATGACTGCCACCACACGCACACACACACACACACACACACACACGTACAACACACCTACAAAGATTACTTTTAACAATGCCAGGGGGATTACCATTCATCACACTTTTAGGGACCACAATAACAATTTCTGGGAATGGAGATTAGTCCAGAACTAAATCCCTTTCAAGTGGTGCCACAATGCTCCAAAAATAGCAACCTTCCTAAATCATAAGCCTGGATAATAGTTAAACTCTCAATCCATTTAACTTTCAGAGCCACTCAATCACAAAAGATTTTGGAAGTGTACTTGTTAAAAAAAACATACTCATTCCGACCCCGAGTTTTGGATATTGTCCAAAGACTGGTCGGTTCACTTCACCATCACCGACATAAACCCCCAGCATGCCAACAAAAACATCTTGCAATCAGAGCTGTTATTTCAAGTCTCAGGTGTACCCTGCCAAGCTTAATGAAGGTCTCGCAGATGAAGATGAGCGAGATGAGGAAGGAAAAGATCTCCTGGGTGAAGCGGGATACAAATCGGACCAGGAAACTGCCCTCGAAGGCCACTGTGATGATGACGATCAAGATGAGCCAGAAGCCGATCCAGACCCGGCCCGTCAGGTATTCTATCTCGTTCCATTTGCAGAACTGGGAAGACACAGACACACACTTTAAATGAACATCGTTTAAACATGAATTAAAGTAACAAACACACTATACGTATAAAAAGTTGTCTATATGTATTAACAGTCACCTTACATGTAAATCTCATCTACGGTTTTACATTTTAGGCATTAAGATGATGCTCTCATCCAGAGCCACAAACACTGAATGCAACAGTAACATTAGCATAATTTCCTAGATCATAAACATTACAAGCAACTAAAAGAGCCATAGTGCCTTGATGACGTTTCTGTGACCCTAGAATGATCATGCAAGAAGTACTAGGAAAATGAATTATAAAAATAACTAAACAGGTGGAAAGGACGGGGACACTTAAACACTTAAATTAATTACATATAAATATATTGATTAAATATGTACAGGTACATTGTGCAATAAGATGCAGATGCATGAACTAAGACAATCATCTTCAAAATCTCCCAGAAATCCTCAGAAGAACCCCAGAGAATCCCAACGCAATTCATTTAATCATAATCGTTAGTAAGCCGATTGACCATCAACTCACAGAGTAGAAGGCCTCTTCGAAGACCAGCAGGGGTCCGGAGAAACCCACAACAAGGAGCGGCTGGGCCCCTAGCAAGGTGAAGATGATGCCTTGCACCGATGTCGACACGATCAGCTCGGACACACCGATCAGTCCCTCTGTCTTCTCACCTGGGAGCAGGCGTACGCAGCATGTCAACATCAGGTAACGTTGAGGAGAACCAACACTGATCGTATTTAAAGAACTGGAACTTTTTCATGGTTAAAAATCCTATTTTTGTTACTATCATCTATCAATCAATCATCGGTGAATTACTCTGCATTCCCCGTTATACTGAATGCAAATTCCAGTGTCGGAGGCGACATTTCGTGGAAAAAAATCAGTTGGAATATTGGTATTTTATGTACGTTGGGAGTAAATAGTACTAACTTCAGGAACTGAACCTGCAACTATTCCAATGAAGAAACAAGTGCTTCTTACAGACAGACACGGTGATTGCGAACGGAACACAAATACCACCTATGCATTGTCAATTTAACAGTGTTTACGAGTGTGAATGTTGAGACAACGGAGGACTTTGTGTGGCGACGGTGAACACCTGTAACTCACCCAGCAGGCCTCCAAACGTGATGGCTGGGGAAAGGGCGGCGAAGTAGATAAAGATAATGGCCGCCATGCACTGAGCGTTCAGGGCGTCCTTGAAATCACTGACGTACTTCGGGTAGCGGCGGCGCACGTCCCGGATCATCCCGCCGAAGAGACGGCCGGTGCGCTCCAGGGGATCGTCCGACTTCTTCAGCGGAGTGAGGAGGGCCTCTGCCACATCGGGAGAGAACGGAACTTGAAATCGATGATGACAGAAGGTTTGCGGAGCACAAGACATCCCCCCCCCAAAAAAATGGTCTATCTCTATCTCATTCAACCTGCACTGAAAAGGTCTTTCTCGTTACAGGAGAAAAGAAACAAAAAAAGACGGCGCACCTTTTTCTTCGAGGCTCTTGGGCTCCTTGGCCAACAGCTTGACCTCCTGTTCCTCCCTCTTGCGGAGCATCTCCCTCTGGAAGCGGGCCACGGAGCGCAGCAGCTCGTCCCCGCCCATCTCGGAGGGAGGGAGGACGATGCTGCAGTCCAGGAAGCTGTTGATGGCGCTGAGGAGGTCCTGCCGGTCGTCTGCCAGGTATGCCGCCTCGTGGAAATGCTGCGTGGTCGGGGAAAGCAACGGGATAATGTTTCCAAAGGGGGGAGACAGATTTTGAAAAATTGGGAAGTTTCTTTCCCTGCATGTGTGACGCTCACCTTGTCAGACATGAGCGTGGAGATGGAGCGTCCTATCTGGTGGTAGTCCATGCTGGTGCTGGGTGGTCCCAGCAGGACAAAGAGGAACCTGACAGGCACAGGGACCTCCAGGACGGAGTCCAGCTCTACTGCCTCCTGCAGCCGGACGAACGCCATGGTGGGCTGCTCCAGGAAGTCCACGCTGCCTGGAAGACCCGGGACAACGGTCAACATCCACGCGGCAATAGACAAGGCATCAGAAGCAGCGATGTAACTAAGGCAGTCGGATGAATTTCGATATCGTGGTATTTCGAGCACCAACGAGGTCTTGTGTGGGTTCTAAGGGCGCGCCGGGAGGTTAACTCACCCACGAGGACGACCGTGGCCTCGGCGTTCTCCGGGATCTTCTCCAGCAGCTTCAGCTCGTGTTTGGACTTGGAACGATGCATGCCTGGCGTCGGCGTGGACTCCTTCTGCTAGAAACGGCAAGCAACACAATGAGCGGGACTATTTAGAGGACATCGCGATCAGAACTGGAAAACAGTGGACGGTAGACAAACAGCCAAGGAGATGTTTATTAGCGTTTTCATCTTCCATCGGATCCTGCACCTCGTTCTTCTCCATGTCGATGCGTGTTTCCGTTTCCCCGGCGGTGCTGGTGACGCCCATTAGCGGGTCAGTGACGGAGGGCTCAGGCTGATGGATGTGGTTGGCGCTGTGGTGGTGGGCCTTCAGGCTGCCCAGGCTGGCTGCCGAGATGTTCCTGGGGAAAGGGCTGCTGTGCTCCTTCTCGTCGCTCGGGTGACTAGGGGAGGGAGGGAGAGGTTGAGACAGGGTGAACGGCAGGAGGAAGAGAGGCAGCGACAAGGAGTGGGGCCACCTAGTGGCGGGAAGGGTACAGCGGTGAGAGACACAGACCGCTTAATAGCCGTTCATCCTTTGGCACTTAAAACTGACACGAATTACCAGTTATCAGGGTGCATCTGCATATGTGTGGGCCTACTCTTTGGAATGCACTCCCAGAGGAGATCCGGTCGGCAGAATCAACATTGCCTTTTAAATCACTTCTATAGACATAAATTCTTTAGACATGGTTTCATGTAATGTTTCTGCCTCCCTTCATGTTCCATGGCTGGTAGAATGGTAGAAAGCATTTGTTTGCTAATATGCTTGCTGGTATATTGCTTGTTAGTAGTGTGTTTGGCAGTATATTAGTATGTTGGTATCTTGGTTTGGCTATCCTCCCTCATAGTCTAACCTTATGGCTATGCCTTTGTTTTGCTGCTGTCATTTTCCTGTGTAACCTTGTTTCTGTGTCTTATTTGTCTGGAGCGTGAAGCGCTTTGTAAACTTTTCTTTCAGAAAAGTGCTTCGCAGCAAATATTATTGTTGCGTCAAAGCGCTCAACGTCACCAGTAACTTAGCTGCTGAAGTGGTTATTGAAGCCTGGTACTGCGAGTCACCTGTGTTTGAGCAGCAAGGCCCTCAGGACGTTGGCTCGGTCCTCTGCCTTGATCTGGTCGGAGATGATCATCTGCTCCACCACCTGGTGGGCGATGCCAGGCAGGGACTTCTGGTCCAGGTCCAGCAGCACCGCCCCTGGGGACACATGCCAACATCACACTGGGCTCAGGGCGGAGAAGCAGAACCTAAACTATGCACTCGCATAAATGTATGCCTAAAATATGACACACACACACGTGCACACGCGCGCACACACGCGCGCTTCTCACCATGCGAGATCGTCTTTCGGAGCTCCAGCAGGCTGCGGAAGGAGAGCGAGGCGACGTGCGGCTTCCCCCATCGGTCTGTCTCCTCCTCCACGTCCTCCTCAAACTTGATCCAGCGGGCCGTCTCCTTCCACTGCATCTCCTGGTTCTTGTCCATGGTCAGCTCGTTCAGCTCCACAAACACCTGGAGGTCGACGGGGGATACACGCAGGCAGTCAGGTGAGGCAAGGTAGAGAGTACTCTGAGAGGAAACGCCATGCACGTCCAGCGCAGGACAGTTATTATTGCCGAGTGTCTTCGGGTAAGTAGTGAACCCAAAGCACAATAATAAAGTGGTCAGTTGGTATGCTTAGACTTGATGCACATAGGGGGAGGAATAATTCCTGCCCAGGAAAACAAAGAGCATGCTAACGCTACAACCTACATGCTTGTCTGTGTACCATTAGAGTTGTTTGAAGCGCTCGACTCGAAGAAAGCCATCTTGTCAACAATGTTACCCTTTGAAAATCGAACTCGCTAGAATATGAAAACACAGAACCAGCGAAAACACAGCAGGTGATACATTCAGCGCACATCACACCATTCAGGAGCCTTCTCCGGGGACAAAGTGTTTTGTTAAACTGGGATCAATCCAACACCGTGCTGGTCAGTCACAATCGCCTGTGCAGCAGACGCAGGCCGAGGCCACGTCGAGAGCTGGAAAAACACCGCAACCTACATGCCTGCGACAACAAACACTCGCACTCGCAAAAACCCGGCCGTCGACCGGCCCGACCGGCCTCACCTTCTGGTGCCGGGCCATCTGGCCGGTGATGTCGAGCAGTATGCCTCCCGGCCGCGAGGAAGAGCGGTACAGGATCACCGGTAACCGCTGTGGGAGCGAGAGGGCGGAGGAACGCACTCAAACCGCTGATACAGACACCGGCACCGAGGACCCTTGCTTTACGCACACTTTTACACACCTGAGAGGTATCTGTTGTTTACCTGGGTTTCTGGGGGGCATCTGTGAGTGTGAGTGTGTGTGTGTGTGTGTGTGTGTGTGTGCGTGTGTGTTAATAAAACATAGCTCCTGCTCTCAGGAGCTCCCAGTGTCTGGTTACCTGAGCTCCTCTCTTCCACCTCTTGTCTTTTCCGTGTGTGAAAGGAAAGAAGTCATTCATTTTTCATGGTGTCCGGCCCCCTGGCCCATCCACAAAAGACAGGGGCCGTGCCAACGCTCAGAGAGGGAATGAAGGTAGATACTTCCCAGGATTTTTTCCAGCGGTATAACTGATCATAATATGGACAAAGTGCAACGTAATAAAAGAAACTGGTTCAGGAGGTTTTTCCCTCCGTCTCCTTTGTATAAAAAAAAAGCCATTCTCATGTGATAACTAGAACCATTATCCTCTAATCTACTACTACCTCTCAAACCAACAAACACAGACTTTGTTGTCATTAAATAAAACGACAACAGTCTTTAAATAAAAACATGTCCCTAGAACCAGACAAAAAAACAACAACAACTAAATGTGAGGCGATGTGAGGCGATGTGTTTATCCTTTATCCTAGAGGGTGTGGAAGGTAATCCTCTAACCGAGCGGCGTCTCACCTCATGTGGGGTGCGGTCCTGTTTGCGACTACGAGTGCTGGGCTCTTTGTAGTCCTTCCCGATGTGCACCACTTGGCCCTTGGTGCTCTTTCTGACCAGGTGTCTCCGAACACCAGGGACATCCTCAAAACGATGGCCTGGAACAGAGGAAGTGTGAGAGAAGTGTCAAAGAACACAGTTTAAAGACCGGGAACGGCGTCCGGCGACAGACGCCTTCGACATCCGGCTCGGACACGTTCGCTTCTCCAAAAAAAATCGATCGCGCGAGACATCTCGACCAAAAAAACAAACAAAAACACGAAACGCCTATCAAAGACCGACATAGTAAACAGGACATCCAAGCAATGCTGAACAGAACTGGAAATTAAGTCTCCAAACAGTAGATGAGTCACACCATTTTACAGTACGGTGCGGTATGCTTCTGCAGCCCTCTGCTCGGTGACCCCTGACCCGCAGATCAAATCTCAGCTCGCCGAGTCACAGAGGTCCAAGGCTGCTCTGCCGTTGTTGTTGTGGTCCCACAGCAGGGAGTAGGATTACTAGTTGCTGGCAGCACACCAAGCGCACTGAGAGGGATACGCACAGACCGACCGACCGAGACACAGGATGGTAGAGAAACAGCACAGCACTGTGGATGGGGGATCTCCCTGTCAGATGTTGGCTCTATGAAACTGTTGACAAATGCCGTGACAATGTCCAATGAGTGAAAAATGCTTTGTTAGTTGTAAAGCCCTCAATCTGACCATTGTGAATTAACCAGCGATCACCAAAATAGAAAAAAGCCTATTTTCAGGTTCCCAGGTGAGAGAAGTATAAAAGAAGATTCCCAATTCAGCATTTTGCTGGCTTGGATAGTCTCAACAAAACGAGTCACGTAGATGAGAGACAAAACAATCTCATAATAACAATTCATACACCATCTTCTGAGCAGTGCAGATGAGTGATTTTCCCCTCTAGAAGTCTAGGCACCTTACCTTTACTGACAGTCGTGTGTCCTATGTAACAAACAATGATCCTTCTGTGGTTCTTCATGAATGATCAAATGCATCACCTAAAAATCAGGCAATCCCCCAAAGGAAAAAAGAAAAGAAAAGATCTTTCTTCTAAAAAAAAACAACAACCCCAAAATAACAAGATGTCTTATGGTCCAGGTGCCCCCGCACTCAAGAGTTCAAAAGCAGGGTGCATCGCCCTGGGGTCACTCCATCTTTGATTATACTTCACTCTTCAGGTAACAACGTTCTCCAAGAGAGTCCGTCGATGGCGTGCGAGTGAAGGTTATAGGGCCTCGCCGGGGAGAAGGGAAGGGGGATGACCGGTATGGGTCTCTTGAAGGAAGAGGAGATTCGTGGTGGGCGTAGGGCTAAACCCTGGCACGGCCGTCTGACTACGTGATCCCGCGGCGCTCGAGCCGGAGTCCATGTCTCGTGCACACGGCTGAGTTTGGGACAAAACGGAAAAAGTTGCCTCTTGTTGACCGGCGCCTGACCCCGAAACGGGTCGAAACTATCACACTGCATTAGTGGACAGAGGTGTTAACCAGCTCAGGTCAAACAAAAGGGGAGGGATAGCGATCTAATAATTCCTATTGTTGAGCGGCAGCCAGCCACAGGGCCACTTTCCCAGGATAATTTACAGTGGCGGGAAGCAGATAAAAGAATATGGAGGAAGATTGACTATTGTTGGAGGTCTGACCTTTGTGCTACTAAGCCCCATAATGACATAAGCGTCAGGGGCCGGTCTCACAAAGATATTTTAGACTGGTCTGTAGTGTTATGCCAGTCTTAATTTTGCTCATAGCAAAAAAAAAGAAAAGAAAGTTAAACTGTTTCACAAAAATAAAGACTAATTTTAAGACAAAGAAATTAGACACCTTACCCCCAGGTCTAAGACCCATGTTACCATGGTAGCAATCAGTGACACCTGCTGACCAGCAGCCCCCAACAACAAAAAAGAGGAAAACATGGCTCATAATTTGTGGTTTGCTAACATTGTTATGGAGAAAGCAATGAGAAGGGACAGAGTTTACAATTTTTTTTCCATATCAGGTTTTTTTTTTTTACTGCTACACTCTTCACTGTATTTTCCAAGTAAAATGTCCTTGTAACTGTTGAATTCTTCCAAAACACAAACATTTTCTGCTGGGGTAAACAGGGCTGAGCGGTTGGATGTGGTTACTCGGTCGGCCATTTTTAAAATTTACCCAGAATTTACCCAGAATTCATTGTGTCGTAGTCCTGCTTTAGTAGTCCTGCTTTAGATAGTCAAGAACTAAACTGATTTGTGCAACATATGAATTTAGACGTCTATCTGAAGTCTGACTATTTGTTATATCTAAGCCATAGTCAAAGTCTATCTTTGTAAAACCGGCCCCTCTATCACCTAGTCTCTCTTTTTTGGTCTTTCACACTACTTAGCTCTTCCATTTGTTTCAATCCACTAATGAATGAGGGGTTGTGAACCGAGAGCCAGGTTTCTCAATTAGCCTCTGTGTTGACTCGGGCCTGATTCCAGGGGCCTCAGCTGACAGAGGGAACGGCTAATTTAATTACGTGGCCCTGTCTGCCACGCTCTCTGATAAGTTGCTGCTCTCCACCGAGGGGTCGGTTTCATGACGTAAATCACCCTGCCCCCAACCACAACCCCCACGCTGGGCTGGGGGCCGGGAACGTCAGAGGGTCAGCGGGGCTCCGACTGCACCGCTGAAGGTCTCGCGACGCCCCTCATTAATGTGTCGCCCCCCCCCGTCTGCCTCCTCTACCTCGCTCTTCCCTCTCCCTGGCATTCCAGCCTGAAGGGGAGCCAAAGATTCCCCGAAAGATCACATATACACGATGTACACTACACACACAGTATACACACACTAATCACACACACGCTATGTATACACACACGGCACATACAGTAATATGAATCAGCTCCTTGATCATATATAATTTAACAGAACATCTTTAAAAGTTCATCTGGCACAGATGCCTCATAGTGAACACCTTGAGTCTTGAGTCACAAGTCTTCCAGTGCAAAACTGACAGGAAAAAAAAAAATAAATAAACACAGATTTTCCTAGACAACGTTTGTAATTTTTGATAAAGTCAATGAAATATTATGTGACAGCTTTACACGATACTTGGCATCAACACACACGTTTTAGTTTACGGCATCCGCTAAACGGATGCGCCGAGGGACCTCAAACCCTCTCCTCTCGTACTCGTACTCACTCTTGATGCCGTCCAGGTCGGCGGAGGCCAGCGTCTGAGCCTCGCTCTCGTCGGTCGGGATGCGCTGGTACTTGGCCTGCTCGGCGCCCGTCATGTTGCCGGTTCGCCGGCGGTCTTGCAGATCGTAGCTGCGGCTGGCGGAGGAGACCCGGGCCAGTTGTGCTTGGTCGGGCGGAGCTGCGGGGAGAGCGGGACTCGGAGCGTCGGAGGAATCTGGCTTACTGCGGAAGCGGAGCAGAGGAAAGGCGAGACTAAGAGCTGTAGGCTAGAACGCAACGAGTGACAGAAGAACTTTTAAAAAGACAAATGTGGAAAATGAGTACAAAAACACCCCCGTTAAATTGCATATAGACACTACACCACGATGGTAGCGAAAGATGCTCATCTTCAGAAAAATCCTTCAAACATTAGCTTCAATCTTCATAAACTCACCGTCCTTAAAATATAAAATTTCCAAAATACCTCAGAACCGTTTCAGGGACCTGGACTGTATTCCAAAAGTATAACACTGCAAAATCTATCCGTCTCCTTGTACCAGAGCGTCTTCGAAAAATCCTCTGCGTTCAAGGTTCTCGGTAATGAGTAAAAGGGCAGACATGAGTCTTTATCCAAGACTAGACAGTGCTGATGTGCTGTTAAGAGTAAATGTCATAGGTGGAGCCTGGGGAGGGCGAGGTGTGTTGTACCCAGAAGCCAATGTTTTCTATAGAGGCAGGTGATATATGGGTCTCCAAGAGGAGGATTATTCGAGTTCATCAGATCGGACTCAGCAGGCCCACTAGATGCCTGGGACATGGTAACGTTCATTGGCCTCACCGGCCAATGAAGCAAAGCTAGACGAATGCGCCTACGTGGTCTCGTCCAATCAGAGCGACGTCGCAAGACTGGCTGTGAAAACGGTTCTGGAACACGACAAAAACACGCGTTACGCAATCATCGCAGCGGATGCGGCGTGATTACAAGCCAAGGGGGTGGGTTGATTCCTGCAACTCCCTACCCGTTTCCCCCCGTTAGAACGCAATCCCCAGGTTAGGCCTAAACAATATCAAGAGTGTTTTCAGAAACCATCCTTTGACTCACTCTGTGGGGGTGGAGTCGTCGGTATCTGCACCCATGCCAGTCTGCGGTACGATGTCCAGCTCGCGGGCAGAATGGGGGCTCTCTTTGTTAAGTTTGGCCACGTGCGGGTCTTCCTCAGAAACAAAGAACTGTGGAGGAACACAGAACATGGCAGCGCTGCTGAAGTGTCGTTACGGAACCAGAGTGCGCTCAATAACAAATACTGGAAATTAAGTTTAAAACTACTGCAAAAAAACAATATTAGATGATAAATAATAACTGACACACTGACAAAATATAAAAATTAAATACACAAAACAGTTTGATGAATACAAATCACTTGTCACAAAGTTGTTTTACATCGCTGGGGCATGCCGTTTACATATAGTTACATTTTGATCAGGTCAGAACCGGTCATGTTCTGTAATGTATTGTAATATCAGTGTAACATGAAACCCACTGATGAATGATTGAGGCCATGCTGAAATATTCATAGAGGAAAATATGGTAATACTTTTACAGCAAGTGTCTGGTAGGGTAACAGAGCATGAACCATGTCATCACAACGGCAACAGCTCATTCACCCACAACAGTGTCCCAAGCCAACTTCTGACCTTTCGAGTCACTATTATAGGAAAAAACTGGGTTTTTTTGTTTGTTTGGTTTTTTTTAAAGGAGTGTTGCACATAATTTCCCCTAGGGGATTATTAACATCTATCTTATCTTATCTTATCTTAAGTATTTTATTGTTTATTGAGTCAGTAGGAAAGTGAAAGGTAAAATCCTTGTGGGATATGATCCCAGGCCAGCGGGGAATAATCCACTAGTTCTTAGCACCCCTGAGTATCTTCAAAACCGACCGAAAGTTAAATTGTTTTTAAGGCGGGGTGGCAGCGCCTCAGGTCGGTCCACTCAACCAGTTCAGACTGGTACGTACGGATTACCTGCACATCTTTGACCCCCTCCGTTTCGGTGGGGGTCGCGTGAGGCTCGGTCCCGTCGTCATCTTCCTCCTCCTCGTCCTCTCCCTCCTCTATGGGGCCTCCGCTGGGACCCGGGCTGCCCTTGTGATCTTTGTCCTTCTTCCTTTTCTTGCCGCTCTTCTTCCTGCGTCCTTCAGAGGGCAGTTTGGACAGAGGCCGGTGGATGTGATGGGAGGAGTGACGGTGGTCTGGAGGGCAGACGCAGACACAGCACAGACAATGTCAAACGTTTGAAGCACAATACCAATTTCACAAACACATTTTTTTTTTTTACATCAAGCGAGTGGTGTCGGTTATTAAACCCCTTGTCTTTAGTTGTTTGAATGCACTAAAGATGAATAGTCAAGTCAACTTCATTTATATAACACTTTAAAACACAAATCCTGTTTGCGTCAGAGCAATGGGGATAAGCCCAGAGACGAGCAGACAGGCCCGCTACACCAAATGAGCACGCGGCTGAACGCTTACATTCGATGTCCTCCTCGTGGTAGTTGCGGTGCTGCTCATCAGGGACGGCAGCGGCGGGACTGAGGATCTGCTGGAAGCGCTGGACCCCCAGGGCTTTGTTCAGGTCCCCGTCATCCTCCTCCTCCGGCTGAGAGGTCCCCCCTCGTACTGACGAGGAGGCGGGAGCCTCTTGCTGCAAAGACATAAAAGAACCGGGTCAGCCAACAGATCAGGGGAGACAGCTGGACACGTCACGCAAATTAACGTGTTTGTTCGACTTGGCAAGATCCAGCGTCGCTCAGTGACTCAGCCGGTACGTGAGCCAAGTGTGCATGCCTTTCACTTAAACCGACACTAGGGGGAGGTCTGGTCCCAAGGAAACCCCCGCTATGAAGGCAGGATCATATGTTGGGTCCTCCTCGTTGCACGAGTTCCTGACATTAGCCCCTAAGCGGGAATCAACACCCGCGCGCTTTGATCAAACACACTTTTCCGCGGGCCGTGGTATCACAGAGACCACATGGCTGATAAGAGATCCGTGTTCCCGCAGCGGGGACCTGGGCCCCGCTGTGCCCTGCTCCGCCGGTGGGATGTTGTGATAAGGACGGGCTGAAGGGGGAGAACAGGTGGATTCGTTCTCGCTAACAGGACTATCCTGTGGCCACCCTGGGGGGGGGGAGGGGTAGTAGATGTTACCTTGACTACCGCACAGATCCTTCGGCTCCGAACCCCTCGGAGGTGAACCCCTTCGGTGGCAGAACCTAGGGGAGGACACGGCTCCACGGTTTATGTGATGACCCCTCAAACAGCTCTCCGGCCGCTTCACACGTCAGCCATAGATTGAGTTCTCTCTGGCGCCGGAGGGAGGCCCGGAGAGCACATGATGATATGTAATTACATGACTCCCACCTCAAGCTTCCTGTCGGTTCACCCTTCTGTGGCAAACACCATAGATTGACTTACAGTTTCACGTACAGTACTCTGTATACCTGTATACCCAACTAGGTACAGTATACTTAATATGTGGGAATCTGGCTTGGGGTACAAAAAAGTATGGAATTTAGATCATTTATATCACATATAATTCCTTAAACCATATAAGTTCATTAAAAATATGTTCAAGTATAAATGTATGTATATAATATGTATAAGTATGATACAAACAAAACATATTCAACTGCTGAAATATTTAGCTCATCAAATCCATCAGTGCAAGAGTTGGTAAATAAGAGTTGTCCGAAATCATCCCGGGTTAATTACGTTTACCCCCCCTCCTGCTACGCACGGATTAAATGACAGCACGTCCAAAAACGAACGCAGAAAATTAAACGTTCAAGATTCAAACTATCTTCACAGAACGCTCTGGTTTCCCATGACACACACCAGCAGGTGGACCTATGCCCTGACCTGTATATACACGCCACACAGTTGTGAACAAAAAGCCTTTTTTTCCCCAAGAAGAACTGTAGGCCAGCAGTCGCTGCGAGGCAGACAGGCACGCATTAAATATTGACCCAAGGTTCGATTCCTCGTAAACCTTAGCCAATCACATTTTTTGACAGTTCAACAAGAGACTAAAAAGACAATAAGATTTACTCGACCTTTACCTCAGTGACCTCTACTACGAACTGCCGTTACTGTGTCAAACACAGTTCAGTCAAACACAACTATGAAGCTGCTGTGCCAGTCTAAGCATAGTTTCCGTATAGACAGGGTGTGTTCGCTCAGCAGAGTTGGCAAAATGAAATATTTTACAAAGCACTAGCTATCCCAAGTATGAGTGAAAGTTACAGTAATGACCAGTTGTGCCACAGCAGTTTCATGAAAACGAGCCGAAATTCAAAAGAGAGGCCTTTCAAAATAGGCCTCACTACGGACGAGAGCGTAATGAGGTATCATCAATGCCGCAAAACTCTTCCTCAACACCTCAACATTTAATTATACGTTTGCTCAGAAAACCTTGAAAACACATCTCGTCTCCGATATAACACCGCCCTTGGAGTGCCGCTATGCTATCTGGCAGTTTATTTTTTACAGAGCCCTCGTTCACATCAGGGTTTCACGGTAAATCTCTAGAGATGGGAGAGATGTGCGAGGGATTCTCGAAGACGTGAAAGAATTTTCCACAACCAAAACCATGTGCAATAACAAGCCCAGCACAGAAGGCTGGTCATAGGCCAACCAAGCAGAAACAAAAAAAAAAAAAACACGAACAACACTTCCACTAAACTCAACTAACAGTCATCTGAACAATTAATATTTCCTGACTCGTGCTTCAGTAAGTGGTTTCAGGGACTTACCTCGCTCATGGCAAAGTGAGCTAAATGGAATCGCAATCAACGTTTTGGTGGCTACAGGTGTCAATGCCCTCAAACCATGGTAACACTGGAGCTCTGGATCTCGACGCCTCTATTAAGAACTGCAGGCGGGAGATGTCCTTTCCGCCTGCTTATCAAACCCTCATGAAGCCCTAATCAGAACCCTATCTTACAGCTGGCCACCTTCACCAATTTGCCCATTGTGGCAGGGCAGAATAAACAAGACTCTCTCTTTGAGGACAAATGTTACCTGAAAGGACAAGTTGTGTTTGAACAGCCAGGAACAATGCCTCGCGTTGACATTCATCTCCATATTTTAACTTTTCCACATGTAGCCTAAATATTGACCAAGGTGCTTTCAGTCAATCAAGCTTGAAGGACAATACAGCTGCACAGGCACTAAACGCCTTACACTGTTTAAAAGACACACTGCCAGAGGTTAATATTGACTGATACAAACACAAAGTGTTAAGTAACCGACAGGAATGAAATGTGTGCTCGCCGTTTGAAGGTTTTGCGTGCTTGCAATATGGGACATTGTGTGGAAACGGATGATTCAGACAACTTGTGGTTGATCTTTTCACTAGTAAAAAAAAAAACAACCCAAAACAAAACACTGAATCGTAAAACTACAGCGATTACTTTATAAAAAGCCGTTTTGAAGTGGGTTTGGTTTGAACGTGTGCACGGCAACGGAGTGGAAGAATTCAACGGAAAGAGTGAAGGGGGTGGACGGAGAGACAGCGAGCAGAGATCTGCAGAGAGTCTTGCTCTGCCTCATTAAATCTCGAGCCTACGACCCGTAACGGTTCCAATCAACGCAGCCTCCGCAAAGCCACTCGCGACCTTACATAAGGAACAAACCGGCCCTCGACTTGAGGAGCCATCTATAGACACATGCTATCCATTTCATGAGATTTGCATGAGATTTGCACTGCATGTCATTCTCAGATGTGTCAGTGACACATGACCGCAACAGCAGGGTCTTGTGACAGCTGCTTCGGACCCACTAGATGCACCCACTAGCAATGAAAGAGGCACCAAGAACCGGGGAAGTAGGGGAAGTATTAAAAATGACATCACAATGGTGATATTCGATACAAGACAATATTTTTAGATTTCTTTCTATACTACATGTCCACATAATGTCTTGCGTACATTTTTGGAACAACACACCGCATGTTAGCTACAAGTGGGCGGAGTCGTGACATGCAGGGAACTGGAGCAAAAGGGAGGGGATGTTTAGTGTGGATTTTTAAGAGCAACGGCGTTTATCATAAATAATATTAAAAAGCACGTAGGCTAAATTATCTCGATAGTCACGTTTTCGTATCACCGTAGAAATATATTGCGATGCATCGGAAAAACTCGATACAATGCCCGGCCCCGGCTAGAAGGCCTATTCAACGCGCGGGACAAATATCGCCTCTCGGTTTACAACCATATCCCATATAAATCAGACAAAACAATTCTGATGAACTGTAAGAGGCTGGAGGCGCATAATGATACAAAATGAAACATCCAAGCGGACGTCCTACGACTGAACTTCAGAAGCGATAAAGGAGAAGAAACCGAAGAGGCCGATGTCAGGAAAGGGAGAGTCCTTGCGAGGCGACGCGGCGCCTGGAACATTAACGGTCGGCCTGTATGTTCAGGGGCTGTATTGTGTGCGTGGCGAGGACAGCGTATGGAGGCCACAGAAGAGATTATCCGTGTCGTGAGGTAGGCTCAAATCCCGCACAGTCAGCACTTGGGACGGGGCAGAAGGGGGGGGGGGGGGGGGGGGGGGGGGGGAGAGGAGCAGCGGATGTTGCAGCGATCATGTGATACTGAGTCAATGCATTCCTAGATATCTATACGCCTGTCTAGAAGTGCCTCCGAGAACGCAGCCCTCTCGATGTGCTCAGCGTTGCCGATCAATGCACGCAAGGTTTTCCCAGCCTTAGTCAACCGTGCAAGCTGTGGCTGTGTTATATATTCAACATATATACAGTATATAGATTCTTGAAGAGTGAAACTTCCTCTTTCCATTTTAACTCAAAAACACAGGTCTGTTGCACATTGTTGTTCCCAAAAACTACAAATGTAAATAATACGATTAAAATTCGAAGTGACCCATCATGTACTGTCAGTAATTTCATCAAGAGCTCTATCAACTAGTTTAGGACCAAAAATGAGACCAATATGTCTCAAACCCCAAGTTTTGGCTTCCTAGGTTGGGGCTACTTTCTGTTAGTGTTAAATTTGTGTAAGGGACTGGGCGTTTAGCTATTATCAGAAACATCATTTCAAGTTAAACAAGCAAGACTTCAGCAGTCAAACAGGAAACGTTAAGGACACCTGAGACAGTCTGCTGAGACAACTGAGACAACTGCCACTTGTCACTGGTACATGAAATGAAGGTTTCCTACTCATCTGTTGAAAATGGAAGTTTTGCAGTGACAGGAGGAAGTGTGCCTTGGAAACTCTGAGTAATAGAGTTAGAAAAGTGGAGGATGTGTTGTGAACCACATTATACTGATCCTCATCTGGCTTCCAACTAGCAGTTGAACGCTACTTTTCCGGAGGAGCACGCGCTTGCAGCAAAGATGACATTTTCACACCTCATACTGTTGTGTTAGGATGCGTTTCAGTTTGCAGTCTCCCCTGGAGGCATGGGTTCAAATCTCATTTTTGACAGAAATGTTTTGGGTGGCAGGGTGGTGCAGTAACTAGGGACACCATCCTTCAACCAAAGGACCAAGTCCAGTTTCAGCCAGCATCCGCTCTGCGCACGTTGTCATTGAGCACAACACTGAATCCCCAACAACTCCAGGGGTGCCGACCCCAACCTCTGACCCCGACCTCTGACCTCAAGTGGCAAGTGGAAAGAGTTAAGTAAAAAGAGAATTTCTCTAGGGGGAAAATCAATAAAGTATCACAATATTATAAAGCATTGCATTACTAGCAGCAGCTGGACCTCAAATCTATACAGCAAATGGCTGCCGTCACACCAAAAATGTACCGAGGGCAAAGATTTTACCGCCTGTGTCATCAATGTTCGAAACATCAAACACCTGCGTTCCACACAGCTCTGTTGCTATAGCAACACGTAGGTGCATGCTGCAGGTACATGCAGGTCCAGTTTAAACCAGCAAGCAGAGACAGTACAGTCTCATCCACTGGAGCGTCACAAGATCATAGACCAAAATTACAGATAACACAACAAATTTACAATCACTCTCATTATTAATGTAACGTTCTATTCAAGTGGAATGATTATTATTGTAGCTCTATTACTTCTCACAACTATAGCTTAAGGTTCTGGGAACTATGTGGATTCAAAAGTCAACTTTATAGCATTTATGAATTGGAAAATGACAGAGAAAATTAACAAACTATCACGTCATCTTTTAGAATCATAGTCCAAACCTCATGTTCTGCTGGTTTGACAACGGACGCTAAATCTGCTAGTTTTGAACTCACAACAACTGTTCATGACGTAGGTGGTACAATTTTTACACAACACTGCCACCAGTTGAAGAGGCATTCGCAGTGTTCCCACGTAAACAAATTTTACATTGTCTGGCTGTTGGCATCAGAAGGGTGACTATAAGTAATCAGTGATGCATTAAGATAACATTGAAAGGTAATTATTACCTTGAATCACATATTGAGACGGTCAATAAGCAGTACAGAGTAGCATGTGCATCATTAATGTACAAGAACTAGACTGAACACTTACCAGTAGCAAAGTTCATGTTCTTCCCCAAAGAACCCTTGTAAAGTCTATAACAAGTTTGACAAACAATTATTCTACATTATTCCCGGATGTAGTATAGTATCTGTGATCACTGGACAAGACTCAATATCAAATGCACAAATGGAGAATGGAGAATGACCCACCCCTCTGTCAGATCAAACCAACGGCTGCAGAGTTTTGCAATATGGTGAGTCTTTTGTGCTCTTCCAACTGTACAAACTCACCTTGGATGTATATAGAAAGTCCATAAAACTCGACATCGGTGTCTCACTTCAGCTTAAGCTAATGGTATTTACAAATATAGCTGTAATTGCCTAAAATCAACCACGACACGCTAACCACTTTTATAGACCTCAACCTCTCCCTTTTGGTTGTCCCTCGTCACATGACCAGAGCAGCTCCTCACGGCAGGAAGAGGACATCACCCAGTTTCACAACGTTGCCCCTTCAAAATCCAAACAGGATTATCTGAACTCTCCTCGATGACACACACACACACACACACATACACACACACACACAGAGGGAGGGGTACGAACATACAACTTTAAAAAAATAGAGAGAGAGAGACACAGAGTCCCTTAATCAACACA
>OMKK01056433.1:0-10692 GCA_900302305.1 Polymixia japonica | reverse complement strand
AGAAGCAGACACACCTTCTTCAGCAGTTAGAGGGGAAAGCAAGAGAGACAGACAGAGACAGAAAAAGAGGAAAATAGGGAGTGAGGGACAGAGAAAGTGAAAGGAGAGAAAAAGGAACAGGACTCTCACTCTTGCTCCCCAGTAAGATTACAGAATCTCAGAATGGATTTCGTCCAAACTGATGAATTTGCTTGAGGTAAGCTTCTTTACTAAGAATAATGAGAATTAATTTCAGTAGTTACATTTTTGCTATTTGTAACTACTAAGGCTACAGTACAGATAACGCAGGTCTAGGCCTCATCTAGAAAAACTAAGATAGAGCATTTTGTGTGCAATGAGGTGGAGACTTTTTTCCAAAGTGCTTTACAGTACTGAGTGCATACACTTTTAGCATGAGTGTTCCACTGGGAATCAAACTCCTAATCTGGGCATCCTTGGTGCAATGTTATATCCATTAAGCTATACAGAACCACATTGAAGTGGCTTTCAAAATCATGGTCTAAACTTAGTTTATTCACTTCTGAGCCAGGGGGACTTGAATAATGAATGCCCACTAAGGGTCAGGTGTAGAATATTTCCCTAAAAGCCCTGAACTTGAGGCATCTCTATTGTTTTATTGTAATTGTAATGAGACATCAAAATAGTCTCATCTTTAAAAAAAACCCTGAATGAGCTAATTACATTTCTTGGCTCTGATCATTACAATTCTGGACTAATCTGTTGTTTGTCATTGAGGTAGCCCATTCTCCTAAACTGTCATTGGCCAACAATAATGACTGTAAATTAAACATGTCTCGTTGGGGGTTTCATTTAAACATTTTGAGGCATATACTACATGTAATCATTATCTAATGTTAGAGCAGTTAAATAAAAGCTAAGCAATTTTAAAACCATGTGTTTGAAGGAATATTTAAGTGAGGTATTAAACCTCTATACTTATAAACAAAAGTCAACTGTTCTTCCTGTAGAAGTGTATGTGTGTGTGTGTGTGTGCTCTTGTATATGGGTCAAGAATCTCATTGTGTTTCACTGTGTTTCCAGACCATCCAACTCAAGAGACACAGAGGAGTGAAAGAGGAAACCAGGACAGTTGCTTTGTTATTCCTCTCCAGACCTGGAACCAGGACCCAGAGCCGTATATCTAAAACAGTTGTTACATTGAGGGAGTTTGGAATCTTTTACACTACTCTAATTTATGTTTTTCTTCCTGAGCGATTTATTTTGACAGTCAACAATAGCCAAAATTTTGCTTGTTGTCTGGCAATATTAGTTTATTGAACAGTCTTTCAAGTAGTGTGGGAAATCCTTAGAGCCTCAAGTGAATTTAATACCTTCGATAGAAGGCAGACAGACCCACAGACAGACCGATGTCAGACCTAGACTTCCTCACCCTCCCCTCTCCTTCTCCTCCTCTACACTTCCAATGTGACTACAGCGACTGGTCACCATCCTTCTCCATCATCCCATCTGTCTACCTGCTGGCCTTCTTGGTTGGTTGCCTCGGCAACGGCCTTGTGCTCTGGGCCTACCTGGACCGAGCGGAGGGGAAGAAAACCAGGACTGTCTACAGAACTGGAACTAGAACAGGAACTGTAATTAGAGCAGTATGCTGCAGCAAGATTTCCAGGACCAGCCAGCAGAACATCAGTTCTAATAGAGTTCTCCAGGGAACTTTCCTAAAAAACAATGGAACATGCCAATATACTCCCAAGCCAAGCTGCAGACCCTCCTCTCATTCCTTCACCTCCTCCTCTCCATCACTCCCTCGTTCTTCGCGTTCACTGACCGACTCTCTGATAGCTAGCCTAGCATTAGCTGACCTGTGCTTTCTTGTGACTCTCCCTCTGTGGGCGGTCTACACAGCACTGGGCTACCACTGGCCATTTGGACAACCTCTCTGTCAAAGCAGCAGCTTCCTCACTGCACTCAACATGTATGCTAGTGTGTTCAGTCTGAGCATGCTCAGTGTGGAGCGATACTGGGTTTTGATTGGACGCCGCCACTCCAGCCACCATGCCCAATGGGGCTGCTCTAGCAGGGCATTGTGGATTGTGGGAGGAGTATGGGTGTTGGCAGGTGTTTTGGCACTTCCTGGTTTGCTGCTGCGCTCTGTCAGGGAAGTGGAATTAGAGGCAGGGCCTGAGGATGAGGATGACTGGCAGCTAGAACCAACTCCGGCTAATTCTGGAACCATCCTCCTCTCCTGCCAGATGGATTACTCAATTCTGATTGGAGCAGAATTGGAAGACACCGAGAGAGAGCGGGCGGAGCTGTGGTGGGCAGCAGCCTTGAGTCTGAAGTCGACTCTGATTGGCTTCCTGTTGCCTCTCATCATTCTGTTGGTGTGCTACTGCTCACTGGCCCACCTCCTCAGCAGACATTTTGGACGTGGCCCTCGTCCCGACCGCAGACGCCAGCGACGACTTCTCAGGGTCATTATTACCTTAGTGTTGGCATTCTTCCTGTGCTGGCTGCCTCTACATGTTAACAAGACAGTGTCCATGTTGTTAGAGTTTGGCCTGGTTCCATACTCCTGTTCCTTAGACCAGGCCTTGCTTGCTGCTCAGCCATACGTTACCTGTTTAGCTTACCTGAACTCCTGCCTCAACCCACTCCTCTATGCTGCCTGTGACTCCTCCTTTAGGAAGAGATGTAGGGGGGCTCTACTCCTGCTCTGCAAGAGAAGGAGGAAGGGAGCAAAAGGAGTAGAGGGAGAAAGGGAGGGAAGAGATGAGAAAGAGGAGAGGAGAACACAGGAGGAAACAGCTGACAAGACAGAGGAGGTGCAGGAGGAGAGGATGGAGGGGGTGGATGGCAGGAAGGCCTAATGGCTAGGTCTTAGGTCTCAGGTTTAATCCCCATCTGTTGTGTACTTAAACAAGAAAATAAAGCTTTGAATCACACTGGATAAGAGCATCACCCAAATACCTTAAATGTAATTTCAAATATACCTGAATATCAGAGAAGTGGGCAGCCTCCAGTGTGCCTTGAGGATCCAGGAAGACAAACAATAATCTGCTCTGGGGAACCTGCAATATGACTACCAAAAATATTTGTTGATATATTTTTGATATGTATGTAAATCAAATTATTTTGCTTTAGAACAAGTTTGAATGAGAGTATTGCCAAAGTATTCTTGTATCTGTCCTCTTTTTTCACTTCAAAATGTAAATACAAACCAATTAATTTGCTGATGATGATTACAGCATTTTGTGCTCTGATTTCTATTAGGTCGAAAGTGATAATGTTAAGTGTAATGTTAAGGGGCTCTGAGGGAAGGCGTACAGACAAAATGTCAGCCATTTGTGTGTGATGAAGTGTCCTTTGTAGGGATTTTTAATACAGTTAACAAGTCCTTGGTTTAGCACCATAGTCACATCACCGTTATTGAGTGGTAAGCCCTTTTTTAAGAGGTTCAATATTTGGATTTTTTTAGAATAATCCACTTAATTTATTTGTAAGTGAATCATAACCAGTCAACCACCAGTCAACCACCTTTTTTTCCCAGACTGTGAGAGCATCTGTATCTAGTGATGTAACTGCTCTCAAAATAAATAAACAGCCTGCAAGGGATAATGCCACTGCATCCTCAGAGATGGCACACTGAATGTTTTCCTGTCATATGATCTGTTTCTATATTTGTGCTGTTTATTGTTTTGTGATAAGTCGTTTTTTTCTGTCTCATTAAATTTTGAGAACCCTGTAAACTCTCATGTCTCTCTTTCTTCTGTCTCCAGAACTTTCTGTGTTAAACAAATATTACAGCTACTGCGTATACTATTGAGTGTGCTTTTAGCAATAAAACAGTAGTAAAGTTTTGCTTATTATCTCAACATTGGTGTGCTGTAAGATTAAAAAAGAAACACGGCAGCATGCCATGCAGTACTGGTAATTCACCTTAATGTGAAAGCATAAGACATTCCACGTAGTTTAATAGTTTTCCGTGTTTCAGTCTTCTGTTTTGGCTTTTTTTTTTTTTTTGAATGGAACCCTTCATTAGAGTTTAAATTGCACCACGATTTTAACCAAATCAAGGCAGTCATCTAAATGTATTTGGAAAAAAAAATATATATATATATATCATAGTAACAAAACAAAAAGTAGTTTTCTTTTGAAATGACTGAAATCATGTAAGATCAGTCGCGTTGGTAAAGTCACGTGACACAACAAACATGTCGGCGCCCTTTGCTCTCGAGCGGCAGGATGATCCACGCGCTTCTGCAGAACCTGCTACAGTGAAGTGTTTGTAGACCAATCTATTGCAGTCCGTAGATAGTGAGTGCTGCCTGAATATTAGACCATGGCGATGGGAACAGCGTTGATATATGATGAGGAGATGGCCAATTACAAACTTTTGTGGGTGGAGTAAGTAGATCTTATGTTTCCCAATCTTGCCACCTAATTCAGGAAGCCTCGGTTTAATTGTAATCCATCTAGGCTTACTTTAAGCATTTTGAACAGTCTTCTTCTATTCTTCAGCCCAGCATGTAAGATCGAGGTACCCGAGCGTCTGACAGTGAGTTATGAAGCTCTGGTCAGGAGTGGTCTGGCTGATCGCTGTGTCTCCATTCCTGTTCGTGAGGCAACCGATGCAGAGATTCTACTGGCCCACAGGTCAATATGCAGTCGAGGATAGCCTCAAAAACATAAACATAAAGCCCTATGCATTTCATACATAAACACTCAAAGATAGTCTATCCTAATATTGTTATAGCCTACTTTAATATGCACCCAACAGTGAAGAGTACCTGGAGGCAGTGAAGAAGACCCCTTACATGAGTTTGGAGGACCTAATGACCTTCACCCAGCAATATGGAGATGTCTACTTTCATCCGGTTTGTTGTACAGTATATTTGATATACTCATTTATTAAGTTAATTTTGTAACCACTGGTTTGGAAGCATTCATGGGCTTTAGTGTTTCCCTGACATTTGTTCAGCAGTAGCAGCCACTCGCTGTTGTAAAATTGTCCCCACCTGTAGAAGAAATTAAAGACAATGACATGATTCATTTTCTGGCCTCAATGCTTGCTCCAATACAATTAGTCATCATATCATGGTGCTAATATCCTAAGCTGCCAAAGGGTGTAGGACTAATACTATGACTATAATGCTACAAGCTGTAAACCAGGTTCCACTACTGAAGAACTGTGATGATAAGTAGGATATACTGTTGGGTAATGTTCTCTCTTTTCTGTTCCAGAATATCTACCACTGTGCTAAGCTGGCCATAGGAGCCACACTGCAGCTGGTGGACAATGTTATGAGGGGAAGGGTAAGGAATGGCATGGCTCTGGTCAGGTGAGTTTGTGTATCAATGAGACAAGAAAACCAATACCAAATGATGAAAACTGTTATATATTCTGAATTTAACACCACATTCAGTTAATGAGTTTATCTTTGATGTGTGTGTGAAGTTAGAGTCCATAGAGTCCTCCATCAGATGATGGTGAACAGACTTTGTCAGACATGCTTGCCTCTTCTGTTAGCTGTTCTTTATCGTTGTTCATAGACCTCCAGGACACCACAGCCAGTATAGCGCTGCCAATGGATTCTGTGTGTTTAACAATGTGGCCATAGCTGCTAAGTATGCCAAGAAAAACTATGGGATTAAAAGGTAAGAAGAAATAGACTACATTGCATTTACCGTTTCCTGTTTACAACCATGTAAGAAAATAATTTTCTAAGAACTGTGTACTGTTGTAACGGTTTAGCCTCTATATCTTTATGGCTTTATTTTGCTCAGGGTGTTGATAGTCGACTGGGATGTGCATCATGGACAAGGAGTACAGTACTGCTTTGAGGACGACCCAAGGTGAGTCTGTTCCTGTGTTCAATTTGACAACTATTTTTCATTTAATTTTAGTCTTAGTGTTTTGACTAAAATACATTTTAATTTTGCTCACATTTTATTCATACCCTCTGCAATCATTTTAGTCACCATAAAAATACTCAAATACAGTTTAGTTGTAGTCACATTTTAGTCAAAATAAAAATTACTTTTTTTATTTACTAAAATACATGAATTTTAGGTACATTTTAGTCATACATGTGTTTTCATAGTAATTCAATTTTATCTTACATTTTAGTACATTCATTGAATTCAAGAAGATTAGGTAGTGCTATGTATTCAGTGATCAGTATGTAACCACAGCTAGGTCTCCTTACTAGAAGCACTGACGTTCTGCACTTGAGGAAGAAGACCCCTGGCTAATTGAAATTTGAAAAAACGCTTGAGGGCCATACACAATTGTCCAATCACCGTTTCGTTCAAAGGTCATAAGCAGCCATATTTGTACTATTTTAGCAGCCATTACCTACATTAAGTTTTAGGCTTTGCACAAATATGGAGAGGGTCATAATGCTCTCAAATGGAAAGGCAAAGATCTCAAAGATCTCTGTTTCATTCTCTTTGGCGGCACCTATGGCAAAAAGCAGTAATTGCAGTTGTGTTTTTGGACCTCACTTCAAAGGGAAAACACGTCACTAACGTGATTTGTATGCATGGCAGGAAAGTCGCCACAGACATCCGGTTCTTAATACTCATAATACTGCAAATGCAAGAGCTTTCATCAGTGGGCTATAGGCTCAATCACCATTGTGTTACCTCATTCGGTGATAGATAGTGACTTAACAGACATTTATTTAAATTAATGTCTTCAGAGATCTTTGAGATTGCCACTTTAAACAGAAAGGATTGCACGTCTACACATTCTTTGTGACATTTTAGTCTCGTTATATTTAATCAGACGAATATGCTGAATGAATTCATCATCATCATTGTTCCTGTTAAGCATTTTTGTCATATTTTCCTCATTGTCAACAAAAAACACTTAATCAACGTATGTTTTCGTCATATTTTTCGTTGACAAAAATAACACTGGTCTGTTCTATGGGATCTTGACTTGTATATGTTGGCTTTTTTTTAGTCTGCTGACTCCTTTCTGTGTACTACATTTCTCAGTGTGCTCTACTTCTCCTGGCACCGTTATGAGCATCAGAACTTCTGGCCAAACCTCAGGGAATCAGACTATGATAGCGTAGGCAAGGAGAAAGGGGCAGGATTCACTATTAATGTGCCATGGAACAAGGTAAATCCACATCCACCTAAACACTCCACAAATCTGCTGTAAAGTTACAGCCCATCTCTCATCTTTGTCTTTGGGCCTCATAGAAATGTATCCTATGAGCATTCTCTGATCATTGAATAGGAACAAGTGAAACTTCTATCTGAGCGGTCCTTCCTTCATGGAATAACAGCAAAAATCAACATTCATTTTATAATGTATCTCTGAAAATCAGAGAAAATCAATGGAACCTGCTGATTGTTGGCATCAAGATGAATTTTTCATAAATCACAACTTTGGCTTGGATGGTTGTAAGATCTAACTTTGCATGTGAAACTTTATAAATGAAGCCGTTTCCTTGTTTAGGTGGGAATGGAGAACAGTGACTATCTAGCAGTCTTCTTTCATGTTCTCTTGCCTGCTGCTTATGAGGTGAGCCAGGAAACTCAGCTTTTGAAAATCTTTGGATATGCTTGTCTTATGTGGAGATTATTTAACTGAATGCACGGCTCTTACAGTTTTGCCCAGACTTGGTTTTGGTATGTGCAGGCTTTGACTCAGCCATCGGGGACCCAGAGGTGAGATAATGTTTATTGATTTGCCAGCCAGGATAATGAAGCTTGTAATGTAATTATTTTGCAAATGTATGTACATTTTATGAATGCTGAATGTTTATAGTGATGTGTGTAGTCTAATGTCCATTATGTCTTGTAGGCCTTGAACTGACCTTTTGCACTGTGTGTTAGGCCTGTTGTGTTTTTACCATGTGCATCGGTATGTACTGTGAAACTATGGAAGTGGTCCATGTGTCTCTGCACCACTGGTACAAGACAGTCTTAATGCCCATTTAACTTGATGTTAAAAGAGATTCTTTGTTGGTTCCCAGGGTGACATGTGTGCCACCCCAGACATCTTCTCCCACCTCACTCACCTCTTAATGAACCTGGCGGGAGGCAAACTATGTGCCGTCCTGGAGGTCAGCATCACTGTTTCCTTGCTGGAAAATGACTCGCGTGAACAAAAGAAGAAGTAGCCCATATTTACTCTGTTCTACTCTGTGCTGTTTGACTGTTTTCCAGGGAGGTTACAACTTGACCGCTCTCGCCCAATCTGTGTGTCAGACAGTCCAAACCTTGCTTGGAGACCCTGTACCTCAACCAACAGAAGTGGGTGGTCCATGTGAAAGGTCTGTCTGCCTGTCAATCAAATGTATATATATATACGTATAAATGTTAAAAGAGTGCTTTCTCTGATTGTTCGGGTACTCTGAGTCAGTGCTCTTTCAATACCAGGGTTAGAGATGAGTTTAAAGAGAATACAGAGGTAGTTCAAACTGCAGATAAAACACCCATTTATTGAGGCAAACGGCCTACGGCCCACACAGGCCTTCATTGGCTCTATATGTATGTGTTTGTAAACAATGAACAATGAACCTCAAGTGTTTCTTAATGTTTGAAGATTGCACTGAATCTCTTTCCTTGTTTATTTCAGCGCCCTTGAGTCCATACACTGTGTCCGATCAACTCACAAGCAGTACTGGTCCTGTCTCAAGCATGCAGGTATAACATCCCTACACCCGTTAACTTTTCCCCTCCCAGTCTTATCACTATTAATAATAAATAAATGTAGAGTTACCATTAAAGCCCTCTTGTAATGCCATGTCATATCATATACAATGTATAAATTCAGCCAAACAAACCCACCGGTCAAACATATGTTCCAGCCATGCTGAAAATTCCCATTAAGTCATGGTTTATCAAAATTGTATTTGCTGCTATGCTTTAACTTTTGCGATAACCAGCAACAGTAATAGGTAGCTAGCAATCGTTCATGCTTTCTTCTGTATATTGCACAAATATTATATGTTAATTTTCATTGTCCTTAAACTTTGAATCCAATCTTCCTTTAGCTGATCTCCCCACCTCTGAGCCCAGCACCAAGCGCTGTAAAGTAGCCGACCAGGAGAAGGATGAAAAGCACAGCGGAGGTGAACACAAGAAGGGAGAGGAGGAGGAAGGTACAGCAGGAATGGTGTGGCCTGAGCCTCCACAACGTCTGGCTCCTCCTGTCCATACGGCTGTGGTTCTCCCTGATGGTGTGCTGTGTCCAGACGGGTGTCAAATCTTCAGCTCACCACAGACTCCCGAGCCACTCGCACTCAACAGACTCAGGTCAGAGCTGTGGCTGACGAAACCTTCTTTTATTTGACAATTTTGGTAATATGCAGCTTTATTTATAACTTTATTTATTGACACAGAAAGGATCAATTCAGCAAGAATGAGAAATTCAAAGGCTTACTCAATTTAAAAGGTTAACAAAATTCTCCCTCTGGTTGGGGAGCAGGGTCAGCTGCTAGTGCAGTGCCCCTGGAGCAGGTGGGGGTTAAGTATCTTGATCAAGGATAACTTGAAAGGTGTGGCGACTGAGCCATCCTGTCACTCCCACCGACACACACACACACACACACATTCACACCTTGCACGTCTTGGAAACCCATGCAGATAAGACTGACTGACTTTTTTTTTTTCACAACTAGAGTAAACTTCTTCAAAGACTCGGAAGATGAGGCCACTCTCATGACTCTTTGCAGTCTTGTCGCCCTCTTGGAGCAAATGGAGAAAAATGAGGTAGCATGAAAATGTTGTTAGTATCTTGCGTTTGGAGAACTGAAATATTTATATGAATTCTGATTTTACTTTGGATCACCTGCCAATGCGGGCTGAAAACTAATCTCATATCAATTTACCGACTGCCAGATCCGCAATGGCTTGGCACTTGTTCCTGATGTCTCCATGGCAACAGTGTGTGCCATTCAGCATGCTGTGACATCACTCACTAACCGGTATAGCAACACAGCATGACTTTTTGGATTTCATCATATTTGAAAAGCTTATGGCCATGTATATATGGGTATGTATTTATACTACTATAAATGTAATCATTTGGAACATGCTTACTCCTTACACAGGGTTTTGCTTGTGTGTGTTGGAGACGGGGTGGTGCCTGCTTACCTTATAGAAAAGGGGTGAGTATAGCTTTAATGCCATAAAGGTGTTCTGAATATGACGTGAGGAATCTTGTCCTACTGTCACCAATAGACCATCTCCATAGTCATTCCACAGAATGAAATTATGACAAGAACTTTCCATTGTTTCTTTAAGAAAGACACTACTGGTGCAGATGAGCAAGAAGGAGCCAGATGGTCAGAAATCAAAATATGATGTTCAAGTCTATCTGAAAAAGGTAAAAGTTGAAATTTCAGCAGTGAAAATTATTCTTGCTTGAAACCATCACTGCATATATTGTGTGTGTGCAGGTGTGCATTGCTGTGCATATACAGTAGCTATATGTTTTCGATAAAGTGCGTGTGTATATTCTTCCACAGGGCTGCAGTGACGTGGCAGGGTTCATGCAGGCAGTGTTGGGTCTCCTCCTGCCCCTTGGATATGAGTACAACCCCAGTCTGGTCCTGCTTGTTCGGATGCCAGGCAGCAGAGTGTGTGAGAATATCTGGCAGCAACTCACCAGCCTGCTTCAGGGCCTGGCACAGGGGCGAACACTGGTACTCATGCAGGTGAGATGGGTGGGTCAACATTATAACAGCAATAGGCTCTAATAGCTTATTT
>OMKK01056431.1:0-12259 GCA_900302305.1 Polymixia japonica | reverse complement strand
GGGGGGGGGGGGGGTTTTTTTTTTTTTTTCCTGATTCGACCTGTAAAATTGAGGCCTGTTGCCTGCGGTGGAGAGAGAGAGAGCGGGCGCTTTGCTCTGAAGCGGAGCGGGATAGCTGTCAGAGTCAGTCATGGATGGGATGCTCCTATCCACAGCCTATTAGAGCGCTGTTTATCAATGCTGCTGCCGATCAGACCAACCCCTGGTTTGCCCGGTCTAATCTGGACTTCATAACTGCTACATATGGTGCAAGTTCAGTTCATTATGTGTGGCATGGGCTCCTTCAACCCACTCCTAATAAGATTCCAGAGCAGCAGCAGGTGAACTGTGACTGCCGCGAGATTGCCGCGCTCTTGTTCCTCCAGATGGGCACAGGTGTGTGTGTGTGTGTGTGTGTGTGCGTGTGCGCGTCTGTGTGAGTGTAATTGAGGGTGATAGAGTGAGGGGAGTGACACGGAAAAAAAATAAAAAGAAGGGACAGGCAGAAGGAAAGACCGCTCTTGTGACTCCCTGTAAGTAGTGATGGTACAGGTAGTCACCGGAGTGCTACGTTGGCTTTAGAGTAGGGTTTTAACACACCGCTGTATTGGTCTTACCTGATCTATCATTCTAAAAGAATCTTTGCCTACCGCACTGTAAACGTTTTAGCAAATGCTTCCTTTTGATACTGATTACAAATTTCCCTCTAATCAACTATCATGAATAAAAGATATAAAATAAGGCTTTAAACTTTGCCGCATGATTCTGTGTTTGTTCATTGTGTTCTTCTTGCAAATAATCCTGTCAATCACTTAACAGACCCTGAGGCGATCAGACTGGACTTGTTTTTGGCAGTGAGGAATGCGAGGTGTGTCACACTGCTTTTTTGTTTTTTTCCCACAGCCAGAAAGTGGAGCAGCTTGAAACGTCTTTTCTGTTGCTGTTGCTAGGCAGCCACATAATCAGCTGTCAATCACTTCTAACTATTCTGGCGATAGTGAAACAGATCTAAAAAGTTACCCAAAACATCAAGTGCCTCTCTAATGTTCTTTCAGGCTTGCGTTTTATTTATATCGTGATCATTTATGTTTGTGAAATCATATAGCTCCGGGTGGTCGGCAAGTAGAACTTGACACAACTTCAGTTGAGAAGGCCCGCCCCTCTGCTCATCCGATTGGTCATCAGAGAAAAAGCCACGGTGACGCAACATTTTTCAACTCGGGGTGCTCAGAGCATTTTTCTAAAAACGCGAGGCACGCCGGGTGGATAAAACACGAGGCGCCCAGGGCGCATAAGCAGCAGGCAAAGCGTTTAAAACCTATAGAAAAAAAATTGGAAGAAGACGCCTCTCACTGCCAAAAATGCATCCAATCTGATTGTGGCCTTAGAGGCTATATAATTACATCTGGGACTGCTGGAGTTTTAAATTTCTGTTGATTGTGAAGCAGAATTCCTAGTGTAGGCCTACCAATGTCGTCTCAGTAGGAATTTGGCGCAATCTTGCAGTGTTAATAATTCAGGCTACAGCTAGGGGCATGCATTGAGGTGAACCATGCTGCAGTCTTGTTAAACATTCATGTTCTCAGCTGTGCCTCGCCTCTTGAAGGCATTTGACCGCCAGAGCGATAATTCAGAAGGTAAAGGCTTCTCACAGGCATTAATATCAATTTGATGTCTGCGGTGTCAGAAGTGCCCCTGCTCAGCATTGGGGTTCAGCTACTTGGAGCCACCGCTGTTCCTGTCCTTCTGTGTGTGTGTGTGTGTGTGTGTGTGTGCATGCTGCAGCTGCAAATCAGGGCCTGTATCATATTGTATTGTATGCACTCTTGTGCCCGTGTGCAGTAAAAACAGGGGAGACCATCTTCACGCATATGCCCATATGCATTTGCAGGATTCCTGAAAAAGAGTCGCTCTGTTGTAAAAACTGGAGGGCACATCACAATAAAGGAATCCCACAGTGTATCATAACATAGAAAATAACAGCAAAGTACAGCACTCAATATCTATATTTCACTGGCATGTGATGCAATCCATGCTCAGTACCACTGCTGTATGCTGGGGGGCTTTTTGCCAGGGTACTTTATAATTATTTACAATAACAGCTGCCACACAGTGTGAAGGAACAAGAAAATGAAATGAGAGATGGGACTTTCATTAAAAGCAATAAATAAACAGCTGTCGACAACAATGGAGCAGCGTCAGGGTGTGCAGAAGACCTTTCTTCACTGAAGCAAAGAGTCTGTAAGGTGACAAGGCATCACTGCTGTGGAGCTGTATCCAGAAATGTTTTTCTCTTTTAGGTTAGGTTTGTCTCCGAGACAGAATCAGAATTTAGGTTTATTTCCAAGTACGTTTTCACAATACAAGGAATTTGCCTTGGTATGTTGGCGCATGCAATAAAAATAGAGAAAAATAAAAAAGTAGAAGTAAATATCAAGGTGAGGATGGAGTCAATGATGGCGGTGTAGAAGTGCACTATCATCACAGTAGGAAGTACATTCTCTGTTGTGCTTTTTGGGGGATGGAGCTGATGTTCAACTCTCACTTGAGGTCCTGGGTGACGATGGTGTCCAGGAAGTGGAAGGACTCCACAGCCTCGACTGGGGAATTTCTCAGGATGATGGGGGTGAGTGGGGCTGGGTTCTTCCTGAAGTCCACAACCATCTTCACTGTCTTTAGAGCGTTGAGCTTGAAGTTGTTCGGTCTGCACCAGGCGGTCAATCTCCCACCTGTGGGCGGACTCATCCCCACCAGAGATTAGCCCAATAAGGTTGGTGTTGTCTGCCAACTTCAGGACGGACTGATGGCTAGAGGTGCAGCTGTTGGTGTACAGGGAGAAGAGCAGAGGGGAAAGAACGTAGCCTTGAGCGGAATCGGTGCCGATGGTCCTGGAGTCAGAGACGTGTTTTCCCAGCTTCACATGCTGCCTCCGGTCAGACAGGAAGTCTGTGATCCACCTGCAAGTGGAGTCAGGCACACTCAGCTGGGAGAGCTTGTCCTGCAGAACAGCCAGGATGATAGTGTTAAAAGCAGAGCTGAAGTCCACAAACAGGATCCTGACATAGGCTCCTGGGGAGTCCAGGTGCTGGAGGATGAAGTGGAGGGCCGTGTTTACTGCATCATCTACAGACCTGTTGGCTCTGTAGGCAAACTGCAGGGGGTCCAGGAGTTGGTCCAGGAGTGGGACATGAGTTCATCTCTTAGCTGGCGGAAGTTATCTTTATGCCATTTAAAGTACATGCGTCATAATCACAGATGCTAATTGAAGAGTTTCATGAAGACAATTTTTCTCAAACTGGTAAGAGATATGATGCAGTTTAGTTGAACGGTGTGTCTCCTTCACTGCAACCTAAAAGCGCACTCATCAATCATGCTCACAGTACAACAACACCAATTAGTTCTTTTTGGGTGGCAGTGATTTATTAGAATGGCAGCTGGATGTGCAAGACTAAATTGTTTTTCTGCACTTTCATAATTCATTTAATTCTCCAAACAACCATTTTCTGGCAGGTCAATGCTGTGCTCAGTGTATGAATTATTTAAACAGTAGTTGAGATAATTGTTTTTGGACTCCCTGGCTCAAGAGCTGAGCCTATGGCTACTGGTAACAATTGGTAAGTGAAGCAGGTAAATTAACATAACTTGCAACAATATTCCCCTTTACAAGTAATTTAATATAGTACTAAATCGTGAAATCTTATTTTTCTTAAAACAAATGAAAATATCTGCTCAGGGAATGAAACAATTGCACCTGTTTCCATGGCAAATCAACATGTTTCAAAAATATTATTGAATCGACCAACCTCTTTATACCAGTGGAGTGAGCCACCGTAAAAGCAAGATATTGTACCTTGTTTCAATAAACTGCTTTGTAAACAAGTGAGACAATGCAACCTCTTCCCTGCATCCACACTAGAATGACTATAAGCTCTGGTATGCAGGCTTCACCACTTCATTATCCAATGTGAGGTAATCCTACAGCCCTCTCCAGATGGGGCTGCAGACATTTACATATAGCGCATGCTACTGTATATCCTCTATGCTATTCATATAAACAGCATGCCTGCATTGATCATATGACGATTAAAGAATTCTCTATTTAAATCTCAAAAGCTAATTCCAGGTTTACAGTGCAATCAATTTTTATCTCTTTATTTTATCTTTCTTCTATTTTATTCTATCTATCTTTATTTCCAATAGGAGCCCCCTATTTAAGCATCCCTGCCTGCGCAAATATAATGCAATCCCTAGTCTATCCTAGATGGAATTTGTAATCACAGATTTCGAGGTGTGATCCCTGTTATAGGTCTACTGAGACAATACAGTAGCACCATTTCTCCTCTAAACTTCAAGGAAATACATGTTCAATGCACTGCTTCGTGTTTGGCTGTGCACAAAGCCGTTCAATGGAAATGACTGGAAGCTTGCATATTAAAACAAAGTGTGTCAGAGTTAGATACGTAAACATATGAGACTTCACGCAGAGACCAGGGCACGTGGGAAGATATCCATCACATTGATGACACCCTAGGATTGTCTTTAAGCTTTCTTCCCGTTGCACACATAAATTAGCCCGAGCTAAACTTGGATCGTTCAATTATTCCCGGGGTGCTGATTAGTGTTTGAACACAAACGTTTTGGAGAGGGGATTATGCCTGTCAGACAAGACAAGTCCTCGACCTTCACCTCTGCAAGGGAAAAAAAATCTCGACTTTAGCGTGGGGAGATTCTCGCGTTTGAATTGCAACTCTGAGCAGAGCATTCATGTGTAAATTTTCCAGCTGCTGTCAAGAGGTGATAAAAATCAGGGCCTGGACAGTGAATTAGTCTTACATTCATCATTTTTATTTCTCCATTGTCAAGAAACCACCCTGATCTAATTTCCAAATGATCCCTGAATAGAAAGAAGAGCAATACTAACATACTAAGATTTTTCAAAATAAAGACATTTTTCAATTTTCCTCTGTGTCTAGGCCACAGCAGATTTGTAAAATACTGTACAGCTGGTGTTATTATATCGAGGCTAATTCATACCAAAGATAGATTTGTTAGCCCTAGTGATTTTTATAGAAGTCACTGTTCAGCGATTATCATATTGATGGGCTATGGGTCTTACACATTGTCTGCATGGTGTCATTTTTGCCATTTGGTGAATGTGGGCAGTGTAAATTTCACACCCTCCCCTTCTCTGTTTTGCTTTATAGAATGGGCAATACAGTGCAAGCAATCTGTATAATGATTTTCTTTGTTTCATTCAGGCAATATTGGTCATACATGAATCCCAAAGGTCTAGTCTCTGTAGCAGGTGTTGCGATAAGACAAAAGCATACACCAACAAAGTGTACTATCTATAACCAGGGATGCGATTTTTCCGGATTAATCCGGAATTCCGTATTTTCCGACCTGAAAATGTGACCCACGTGAATCGTGCAGATTCGTAAAAACATGTTGGATGTTTGTTTTGCATTCAGCTCGAGCCCGACAGGCAGCTGACGTCATGCGTGTTGCATTCTGGGCCGGGTCGCCGTACAATGAGGGTAGTCCTGCCTGTTTGCATCGGTATCATCATGGTTGTGCAGGTTTGTTGTGTAAAAAACTGCCACAGCAAATCTCATCGAAAAATTAATAAGCAGCCTGGCTAGAAGCTTGACAACGGCATTCGTTTCTACGGATTTCCATCATGAGGGAAAACAGATGGGTGAGCTAACAAAGTGGAGAAGAGACAAAAGTTGGAATAGTTGCAGATGAGTCGCCAGGTAAACAACATACCTTAGCTAGAATAATGGCGTTGTCACAGCTGGTTGCCTTGTGAATAAGAACAAGGCAATAATAAGTCTCTTTCTCGTACCTTGCCCTGCTATTATTATTTCCATCCTAGTCTCACTGTTCTTTTTCTTAGAGTCTGTCTGGCTCACCATTCATCATTTATGCATCTTTCTTAATCTATCTGTTCTTTGATTCTCTTGCTCATTCACTCTCATCCACTCACTGATGCAAGGCAATGTAACTGAATTAATTAACAGGTGTAATGTATCTTCTTCATGTTACTGGGGTCTATTAAAGAGGACGGCATTGTATCATGTCAGCCTCTAGTAGTTGAAATGGCGCTGTGGAGCAGTGCAGTGGGTCCCCGTCTCAAAGTCAATGGACTGACCTGGACCCGCCCTGAAACCCCAATTCACCAATGAACATTCAGGTGAAGGCTGTCAATCAAGTCAAGGGTGCACAAGCCGACAACTTGGGGAAAATGGAAACTGAAACTGAAACCAACCGAAAACTAAACTAGAGATTATGTTGCAGAATGAGGTAAAACTGGGATTCAGTTCGTAGATTATATATATAAGAACTATACATTGACTATCCAGGACCGAAACAAGAGGTTTAAAAAATATTGCCAAAATCCTGACCAGCCTCTTTAATTTCTCCACTATGCTCTACTCCATAAACACCCAACCAATATCTTTTTCACACTTCACAAACAAGGAGTTTGTATAATTAACTTTCTGAGAGGAAGAAACAAAGACAGTGTGGAACCCCACCTACGCAGTTTGAGCCATGCGTCTTACCCCTTAGCTCCGGGGGGATTAGGGTAATGATATAGAAAGACAGGAGCAGACGGTTGGCCTCCAAAAACTCTCCTCCTATTTCCTACAATAATGAAATTAAATTATAAACCAGTGCTAATCTTCTCTTTCATGAAAAGTTGGAATAGGTTCCCTCAGCTGGAGGTGTGTCAGAGCGCCCCATCTACCCCTCCCTGTTAAAGTTTTATCATCTTATAGGGTTTGATAATCCTTTTTTATCAAATCAAAGACTCAATTCATAGACGCCCACACATTGCTTCCTGATACAACTTTGTAGCATCTGGGAAATTTGATATTTGATTTGATATTTCATACCTCTATTTGTTTTCAAACGGAGTTCTGACACATACTGAGGAATGTTTTCAATGCATCAAAACAGAATGCTTCTAAAACAGCACGCTCGACATCAAGACGTGGAAAGAGGTTCACGAATCAGGATCTGGCATAAAATCAACATGTCACTGTACTTTCATACGAGATTCGAGTAGGGCCGGCTTTCTAACCCCCTGTGGAAAAAAAGGCTCTTACCTGCTTTTCTGAACACACAATGATAGCTTATCACTGCATGGGCAGCATGCATTTGTCTTAGCAACAGGTGATGGGATTGTACTCACACTCTGGCTTCACACAACACCCGTGTCTCCACACTATACTAACCATTAAAGGTGCGCACGTAAAGCAGTGTTTTGTAAAAATTCACACTGTATAGTTTCCCTTTCCATATGAATCTTCAGGGGAGCAAGTGTGTCAACCTGGATGATGTTCTAAATTTAGGTCAAGGCCACGGTGAGGCAAGGTGAGCTCATAACTGTCAAAGCCTGTGAGGGGGAGAGGAGAGAGAGAGGTGGAAGGAGACAGGAGAGCGCGCGCAGGCCTGTGGATGCTGGCTGCATTATGCTGTGTGGTGGAGCCCCTCAGCATGTTTAAACTCATTCAGCGAGACAGCTGTGGGCATCTCGTCCATGCCTCTGTCTACGGTCCTCCCAGGCTCCCTAAGCCAGCAACATTCATCATCCTCCAACAGCCTTACTTTAATTGGGCCGCATCCCCACCTGCTGTCACTCATCACCTCCTCCGCGCTGGGCCGGGAGAGATACAGATGTACCTGGTCCGGCACAGCCCTGTCGTCGCACAGCAGCCTGTACATTTGAATTGCATATATGGGCAGCTGAGCCCCACCAAGCTAAGCTGGGCTGATCCTAGGCAGTACTCTCTTTCTTGCTCTCTCTCTCTCTGTCTCTCTCTCTCTCTCTCGTTCTCCTCTTTTCTGCATCTCCTTGTCGTTCTATCCACAGTGCTGTGCGAGGCTGGTAATGATGTGCCTTATCAGTTTACCTGGCCCCAACCCACAGATGGCCCACAATGCCCGGGGGCAGAAGGCATCATGGCAGGTACCTCTTTCCCCAAGGAGACTAAGGCATTAAGCATTCCTCTTCTTCAGGTACCTTGTCTCGCAAAGTTTTGTAAAGCCTGGTTTCATAGCGGGTCTCCAGAGCTTAATAGCCCTTGTCTTATTTGAGCGGAGCCTGTCACTTCAGATATGAATTGCAGATACCCTTTAGTCACCAAGCAGAGCTAGAAGACATCTAATGAGCCTTTGAGATTTCCCTGTTAAACCTACCATAAAATGTCCGGTGTGCATGGAGATGTGGCTTCAATCCGTCTGTAAGGAATTCCATGGTTTCAGGTTTCAGCATAATAGACAAGACAGCAACCAAGTGTCATTTACTCAATTTGATTTTATTAATAAATAAAGGATTAACCACTTTTGCTCAACAGGAGATTAGGTTAAGTTTCGGAAGGGCTTGGCACTTTGTAAATTTGGGCTAACCAGAGGGAGATTTGCATTTGTTCGCTCTGTTCCCTTGCTTGATTCACATTGTGTATGCATGCTTTAGCTCCTCTGTCAAACATTGCAAATATCCTTGTCCATCCCCATTACTGTCTGTCAGAGCCAAGAGTGGTGAATTTCATACAAGTACAGCAAATAGAGTCCAGCATGAGTGACACTTGTGGCAACAGTGGCATTTGGTCAGTACCTACGAGGTATTTGCTGCATACCAAACAAAACATTTTTTTCAAGCAATTATTACATGCATTTTCATGTGGTATACAAATTATTTAAATAAATGTTGTTGTTTTTTTAACCTTCTTTTGGATGGGTTGGTGTACTTAGTTTCTGGTACTAATTTTAGAGTCACATTCATTGTATTATGTAGTAAAACAAAATAAAGACCCCTGCCCAATATGGAGTAATGGCAGTTTACAGCGGCTCTATAAGCTCACCAACTCCACCACCAACAACACTCCACTAGCAGTGACTCATTTGTTTTTCTTGCTGTCACAAGCAATCATGGCATCATCACTGAGTGGGAGATAGAGGCCATAAAATGGTACTTAAGGGAAGGTACTCACTCTGCGGAATGCGGGCCTTTGCTTATGTACCATTCTGTGACTATGGATAAATCAGCAGGAGCAAGGCAGCGATATCATTGTCCACACAACATTCAGTTCATTCACGCACAATGAACGAAAAGACGGACGGACGCCAGCATGCTTGCTATCTCCTTGTTACGGCATGGCTGAGGGCCGAGCCGTCTACGACAGGGCGTGTTTGTGTGTCTGCGTCCACAAAAGCAGACCAATCACAGCTCACGCCGCTGTGTGCATGACGTTGCAGAACTGAAACTTAAAAGCGAAACTTAACATTGGCGTAACTCGCTGCAGCAGAGACACGCACCTTGGACGGTGCTGAAGCCAACAATTCGCACATGAACTGCACACCTAGTAACTTGCTATTGCTACCTAAAGATTGGACAGGGAAGCCATGCCGTTATTAGACTATTTTTGTTTTGTTTTCTTGTTTTCCGGTGAATACAAGTTAAATTAAAAGCCCTTTCAAGGTCAGAACAAGTACATTTCTACAGGATATTGAAGTCTCACTTACTCAAGTTACCAAACGTTAGTGCCTGACATTGACCATGAATCAAAACTTTATAGACAGGAAAGTTTGAAATGTCAATTTTTATGCTCCAGCCTCCATAAATATAAATAGTTGCTTCCTTCCTGTAGACAAACATAATGGTTTAAGTGATCTAACCATAATGAGGCGTCAGCTCGACAGACAACACAGGATGTCGACTTTGATTGTAAAAACAGAGAGCACTCGTTTCAGGTTGCTTTGCGCGGACCCGGGGCAGGCTACAGGCGGCGAGCACGTGATGAGTCACACAATGAACTTAGAGTCTCGCTTGGCCAGACAAGACCGGAACTCATAGCATTGCCAAGTCTCCCAAATGATGGCAAGCTCATAATCACAAGCAAAGTGCAGAAGGGAACACATTTCACTCAGGCCTGGCTGCATGAAGCCAGAATTAATGTCTGTGTAATGATCAAACAGCCTAAGGATAATTCCCTAGTATCCATTTGCATCATTTGCATATCATTCATTTAGCCTTCACTCAGAGCTGCCCATGTGTATCAGACAGGGAGGGAGAGAGAACGAGGGTACTTAGTGCAATGCTCCTCAACTGGTATTGCATTGGGACTCAAATTTGACGTCCATGAATTTGTATGAAATACCTTTCATGGTTTGGTTTAGCCTGTTTAGATTATACAAATGCCTTTGACACAAAATGATACAACCCTCTCTCCACTTTTATAGACTATTCATATGATCTATCACATAGTAACAATTTATATAATATTGTTATAAAACAAGTAAGGTGTTACAGTGGACTAAATGTATTAGCATCCAACATTGGCTCATCACTCACAGTAACTTATGTCAGGGGCTGAAACTCTTTTTCTTGTAAGACTTTAATTCAGTACATTGTGTTGTTATATCCTTGTAAGTACAAGTATCAGGGAGATTTTCATTAAAGGGCAATTCCAGCCATTTTTGACCTGGACCTCATTTCCCCATATTTTCCTGTCATGCAGATCAGCTCTAACCAAAATGTTGCTTTGCTATAGTGTACTTACGGTCTCAGTTATATGGGTCCACTAGCCTCCAATGCAATATTTTGGGTCAATCACAAATTCCAGGAAATGATCTAAAAATCACACAAAACATGTCCTTTTCAAAACGGTGACACACCCTGTAATGATACATGTCTGTAAATAGATGTTATTAAAAATATATCTCAAGACGTGCTGTTTGGACATTGCTTCCATCACTTCCTTGTTTCTTTTTGCTGGCTAAGATAGCATCAAACACGTACAATACATGCATGTCTTTAGATATAGTTACAGATATGTATCACTGCTGGATGAGTGTCTTGTCAACTAAGTGCTGGTGAGAGAAAATCACGCCACAGTTTCAGCTGCAAATAATGATGCAATATAAAAGCTCCATTGTCATTGGGAAACTGGACTGTAGAATAACTTGTCAATTGTAAGTGTTCACTTATAGGCCTAGTGTTACATTAGGAGGGATATGCTAATGAGGACATACTTTGATTGGACCACCCATGTCAGTAGCTCCGGCTGACAAAGGTGCACAAGGCTGCACCCTCCAGCCTCATTAAAGCCCTGTCCAATTATAAAATAGTAATTGATCGTCTGTTGTGCCATGTCTCTGCTCTCTCCTTGTCTCCCAAGTATGCTCGAGGTCATTTTAAAATGCATCAGAACTATAACATGGTTATACCGCCACAGGCAGTTGTTGGCCTTCCTAGGCTCTTTGTTAAGCTCAAACAAGCATCTGCTTACTAAACAGGGTCCCTTGTCCTCCAGTGTACCAATGCCTTCCCATCGTCAACATACATTGTGTTACTGTGGGACTTAAAGGGAGAGCCATAAAGAGGTCGCATGCTTGTAACGTAGATTGGAAAGACCATTAAGACCGCTTTCTGTAAATACAGTCTCGAAAGCTGCAGTACAAATTGGTTCTGTTTGGAGTAGAAATTAGTTTCCTCATCCATCAGATTAATTTTCCTATTGTGAAGAAAGAGACCAGGCCTAATTACTGGAGTGTAACATGATCATAGTGTCAACCGTCATGAGTCAGTTTTAAGGGTTAGTGCGTCTGTCTTGTAAAGTAGCAGTAGTGACCAAGCTTATGCAGGGAGACGTGAGGATGACTTATTTTTCCTGACTTCAATTACAGCCGTCACGCAGCCTCATAGTCCGAGCAGATACGTCGTCTCCTCCGCCGATCCATTTCAAACCGGGAGAGATTATTCATCGTTTTCTTCTAAATCAGCCGGGGCGGCACAGAAGCCTGCGCTCTCCAGCGGTAAACAGAAATAAATAAACACGAAAGAGTGCCTGTCACAGCCAGAGACAACCGCAAGGTTGTTGAAACAATACCGGCGCAGACACGCCGACGCCTTCTGATCTCCGCATTTAGATAACGCGTTTATGACACGCGGAGCGACGGCGCTCCGAGTTAACGCAGGTGGCACTGACTTTCGGGTGCGCCGAGCCTCCGCCGCCTCCATTGACAGACTAAGTTCAACTGCTCCTTCAGGCAATCAATAGCAGAGGTCTAATTCATCTCTCAATTAGGTTTCTCCTGCTGTATCGCCACGGTCCGCCGTGATTTGTATGCCAAGCAAGACGGTTCCGCTACTGCCCCATTATGAATAGAGACACTGCCTCGTGCGGTCTCATTATTAAATAAGTAAGGGGATGGAGGAGGCAGACAGACGTTTTTAAAGCTTCGTCGGAGGAGACGCCATCCCCATTAGAGG
>OMKK01056429.1:0-12272 GCA_900302305.1 Polymixia japonica | reverse complement strand
GTCACTGCCCTTGGCATCGTAGAGATCCTGCGATGTTAAGATACTTATTTAATAATTTCACTCTGTGCTCTCCGTCATTTTTTGTAAGAGTACACTGGTTCAATCTGAGGAGTTCTACTCCCTAAACTAAATCTCAAATCCCCCAAAAATCAAATCCTGATGTCTATTATTTAACTGCTCTAAAACGTAGAGGATCCAGGCTGTTAAATATAAATATGTTATCATTTTGTCAGCCCGGCACTTAATCTACCTACTATCCTTTATAAAGAACCATGACATCATTTTGTAAGAGTATGTCTCTCTTTTCTAAATGGTGGGTGTCTCATTTTGAAACAAAACACTTAATATCATCAAACAGTTTTAGAATCCATACTGTGCCTTAAACAAGTGTACTAAGTCTTTGATACAAGGTCAAAAAGATCTTTTTTTATCTGCTAGACTCAAAACCTTTTATTAATTATTTTCCTTCTGAAATAATGACCCAAACGACTAAAATATGGTTCACCTTAAAATGTGTATCGTTTAGCAATTACTGGTGTATATTTCACAAGATTGGTACAAGATTCTAATTAAATCGACAAACCAATAATTACTTGGTTGTGATAGATTATTGAGGCAGGACGCCTGAGAGAAAATAACGTCAACAACATAACATATACATATTCATGTACACACTTTAGAAAGATTTAACATGCTACAGTTTAGACATTTGGCTGAGGGCCTCATGTTGAGCAACTTATAGTTAGTTACTAACAGTTGAGGTGACTTAAATTCCTAAATCACCAACACGCAAAGTAACTAATCATAAGGAATGTGAGGGTCAATCAATTAATCTACGTGGTTCAAACTACCGAGACATCTATAAGGAAACCAGCCAATCAATACAACCGACAAGAAAAGCACAACTTTAAATTCACAACGTTAAATCCGTTAAAAAGTCAGGTTTAATCTGACAGCTCTTATATCAAGAGCACAATCAATCAGTTTGAGACAAAATACATTTTCATCTGTAGTGAAGATTATAACGGATAAAGAGGAGGGCAGCAGATTGTTATTCCTGGTTGGGCTTTTGAACACTTGATCTTTAATCCAAATAAATACACATGCCTCTAAAACTCAAAATAAAAATACATATACTTCAAGATTAGAAACATCGATTCGCTCTCAAACTGTCCAAACTTGTAACACAGTATGCGACAGTATGTGAATATAAAACAGACCTATATTATTAGTTACGATGATGTGATAAAAATATGGAAAGCAGTTTTCAGAGTCCTGTTAAATAAACACTCTGCTGCAGACTGGACCCACACATCATCACACACACGTGGGACTTACTATTCTTTAATTTACAAAAAAAAAAAATGTAACTAATAATTGATAATTGAGAGAAGATACAAAATGATCCCTTCATTCTACATCTTTAAAATCTTTAAAATAATTTCAAAACAACATGTGTGTATAATAGTATTCATATTAATTAAAAACAACACACACACACATATATATATATATATGAATCAGATTTGTATCTTATTCAGACTTTTCTGAGCTCTAGCGTGTCTTGCAGACGGGTGTGTGCTCTGCTCCACATACGGGGGGTTTCAGAGCCCATGACAGAGGCTGTGCCACATTGCACAAGGGCCTCTGCCTGAGAACGGAAATTAATTCCCCTTCCAGAGAAAATGACTTTAACAGATAGCCCGACGGGGGCAGGCCGTAACGTTTCGCCGCTGACGCTCTCCCAGTTCCCCCCTAACCCTCGGAAGAGAGCGGAGGCAGCGGAGGCACCCTTAGGTGAGTGAGTGTGAAACCCGTTCCTCTGTTTACTTTGCGAATTAAAGGCTATTAGCGGGTTAGCGGAGGTGCTTGCGTTGGCTCAGGCCTGTGACGTGCGGACGCACATGTGGTTCCAATCTCTTGACGTCGCCTCAGCCCGGTGATGCCCCGCGGCGCGGCGTGCCGTGGGTGTCTCGGTGAATCCCGGCGCTGTGAACCCCCTCTGTGTTTTCTCGCCGCAAGGCGATGAGGCAATCTCCTACTGTGAGACAGTGTGTGTGTGTGTGCGTGAGAGAGAGAGAGAGAGAGTGCGCTAGGGAGAGAAGGAGCGGGAGTTTTACAGGGAGGTGCGTGTTGTAAAGTGGAGAGGTGATTCTCAAGTGTTTCTCTCCTGATCTGGAGACGCAGGACAGGTGAAGTTGAGACCCTATAGGTTAACGGTTCAGATGTTCGCGTTGCTGCTGACTCTGTGGCCTCGGTGGCACATTACCGTGCAGCAGATAGATACTATAGGTAGACCTGCTGTTAAACCTGTGGCTGTCAGTCAAGAAGGTCAGAGAAGGGAGCGATATGGAGGCCCAGAGCTGCAGAGCACGGTGTCACTGGAACCCATGTCACTGCAATTTGGGTATTTTTCTTACCTGCATTTCAAGCAAACACAGTTCTTTCTGGGTCAAGCTAATTTCATGACCCGTGGGCCCTTGACACCGGTTCAAATGGTTTTTATAAATTGAAAAATTGGCATTAATTAGAATATACTGTATCATTCTTCATTCCTAAACAAATGACTTTTTGCAGGAATGTTGTTCTTGTCCAACAACAGTTGCAGGCTGTATCCGTGCTGCTTGTAGTCATTCAGAAAGATAATACCTCCAAGTGTTTGTTCAAGAAGAAAAGGAGAGTATCTTTGGCACGAACGTGTGCTACAGGGGTCTTCAAAGTCCTCTTAAATGCAAGACCAAATCATTACAACCTAAAATTGTTACTAGACTTTATATAAAAAGCGTTTGATATTCTAGAAGTTGAAGTTTTAGCAGTTGGACGCAGAAATGACAACAATAACAAATAACTTTCCCAGAAAGGAATTAATGGTAGAACTGATAGTTGGGTTGCGAGGCCTCGGAGGAAACAGACAATGAAACAAGATACTTAAGTATGAAAATATAATCATTCTGGCTATTTTCATTGCCACTTAGTACACTCACTTTTCTGCTAAATTTACAGCCCCAGAAATGTAATAAGCTTTACACAGACACCCTTGATGTAGCTCTCACTTCTGAACATAATATAGGCATTTAGAAAGGCCCAATGTGTGTATGATCATTATTAAACATTTTCATATTTTGTTCAATCGCTAATATGGAAAGATTTTTAGAGTGGATTGCACTCAGTGTACCTCTTGTGATATAAAACATCAAGCCAAGTAGGCTTTGATTTTTATAAGCTTATACCAGCATTAAGACATTAGGTATAAGACTTTTGGATTAGGGTTTATATAAATGGAAACCAAAGGCATAATCTTTTCAAATGGATTGAGTCCTTGTGCCATAAAAGCTGAAAGTACAGATGTTTGTATTGTGGCATTCATAAAATTAATAAAAATCTTTATCTAAAAGAAAAATTAAGAATTTTGTGGTGTCACGCCTATTAGATCTGTTCTGAAAGACTGGGCTTTTTTTTTTCTTTTTTTTTTTTAAACTTTGCAGGCATCAAAAGTAAAAAACTTTATTGGTTAGTATGTAAGTTATGAGCCTCTGCCTCAAAAATAATAAGGTGTTCACAATACTGAGTGATGGTTTGCAGGATTTGATTTGATTTGAAAATAAACGTAAAGCATTTCGGAATACGTTCGTTAACTCTGCGAACAAAAATATTCTTCGCGTGAAAAACGGCAACAGGTCTCGAGCCGCAGAAAGGCATTAATAAAAATAAGTCATCATATTGGCAGGGCTCAGAGAATTTACATATTTGCCTGCTCCAATCCCACGTGTCATAAAAAAAAGGTTTGGTACTGAAACGATAGTGGTGTCAAGATGAACATCTGCGGGCAGAATGGAAAAGCTCTGACAGGGAGGCAGTCGTCGCCGCTTGTTTCCCTTCAAAACTTCAGCCCGCAGATTTACGGCCGTTGTCAGTGGTACACTGTCTATACAGACGATACGGGATGTCGGTGATATATGAGGATGTGAGACGCTCAAACTTGCCTTGTTCACAGCTTGACGATGGGATTGTTGCAGGGGAAAAGCGTGAAGGCAGAGATTAGATATATTTTCAACATATGTGGTGCTCTTTTAACTCGCTCCCCCCTCCCGCTGGAGACGGACCAGGCCCTGGTCCGTTTACCGGATTTGCGTGAGGATGCATACGTTTCTGTTTCCGTGACGACGGAGAATTAACTGTTAACTGTGAGGCAGATTTTCTTATCTGGAAATAGTAAAATTATTTTTTTACTTATTTTTATTTTACCACTAAAGGTAAAATAAATAATCTCTTATATCCATCAAATACTTGTGTGTGATATCTTAAAATAGTACCTTAAATTAACTGGTTTCATAAATCTGAATTTAAAGACACCCTTTAATCACACATTGGGTCACTGGGTCAGTTAAGAGTTGTCATTTTCTTGAGTTCAAATACTTTGAATTATCGTCATGAACTCCGACCTCAACAAGTTTATAGAAATTTTCTCTAAAACGCGTCTTATCGTGATTCTTTTCTGATGTCCAGCGGTAATACAGTCATTTAAGGCGCGCAGGAATCCGTACTGTTCGTAAGTGGCCATTTTGTGTAGCTTTAACGACCACAGACAGCGAGAGTGAGATCATCATCTATAATGGGGGGTGCTTGGAGCGGCTTGGCGGATGGCGTGATGGTTCCTCGCAGCTTGAAGGCATTGGAGCCTGGGTAGACGTGTGTGATACTATACAGGGCCTAGCACCGATGCAGACCACACCTCAAACAGCCCAGGGTCGCCCCACTAAAACCTCCATTTAAATCTGGACCCGGTACAACCACCAAAACCGACCAGCCAGCCAGCCAGCCGGCTCGCCGTGCACATTACCAAATAGCTAAGACCGTTTCCTCCCAAACTAAATTTGTAAATGCCCTCCTCCATTTTACCCCCTTCGCACACTTTGTTGTCTTCAAGGGCCTCACAGGAGAGCGAGTGCCAGGCGCTGAACAACTCCAGACTCCCCGATCTGTGAATGGGGCCATTAGGGCTTCTATTTTTTTTTCTTCGATTGCTTCACCTCCTTCTCCTCCTGCTACGCCTCTCGTTTCACAACGCAATTTGTTTCGGACGCCCACAAGTCGGGATCCGTCCAACGGCTTTAGAAGAACGCCATATTGCATCACTTCAGCGTGGCTCTGATGGTCCAGCTTTAACATGCTGTTCCAATAAAGCTAATAATTCTGAAGAGTGAAGTCAACCTTTTATGATTTAACGGCTTCCTTCTCTCTTTAGGATCCTGGGGGGTTCCCAGAGCCTTCGCTCCCTCCGGTTGCTGTATGGGGAACCAGCAGGACGACTCTCTGACTGATGTTAAGCCAATGTGTTGGAGCTGGTGAAACTAATTAACACTTAATTCAGACGCGACCGGTTTGATCTCAAGGCATTGTCATGCGAAGCCACCACGGTTAGTTGGTTACACGGTTTGATATTTGATATTTAGACGGAGGGTAGTTTCATCCAAGCGATCTGAGGGGGTCGAAGACATGTTCCAACCTCGCTGGTAAACCCCACAAAGCCCGGCTAACTTTTATTTGAACTGAGTCAGTTTTTTGTTTTTTTTCCTGAAATGAATTATGGGTAGAACCGTGATGCTTTGCTTGCACCTATTGGAGTATTATTGCCCTACAATAATATCATATTCACATGTGTTACTACTGTATAAACTGACAGTGTTTTCCAGAGTTGACCCTAATCAGTTAACAGCCCGTTCTACTGAGACCACACTCCTTGTATCAGCTTCTCACCGTGACCCGAGGTCCAAGGGTGGTGTGTCCTCTCCTCCTCCTCCTCCTCCACCTCCTCGCTCAGGTCGTGGAGGTACGCAGGAGAACGCTGACCTCTGCTGGTAGGTGCTGAAAGGGGGAGGGTGTGTGAGGAGAAAGACATGTAGCCACAGACATACTGCTAGTCATCCCCATGACCCAGCTATGAATAATGTCTCACATGCGTGACCTCTGAGGTGAACAGTCATGATGACCTAACTGCCCTCACAGTCAAATATCTGGAGACAATAGGAAACAGGTTGAAGACAGACAGTAATTCCTTGGGATTTCGAACATTTATAGTCATGTAAACCCAAAAGAATAAGATAAGATAAAAAAATAAGCTAAGCTAAGATAAGCTAAGATAAGATAAGATAAGGTAAGATAACTGTATTGATCTTGAGAATGGAAGAGATGTAGACCTGTTGGTTGGTGAACAAAAACTTATACATACTGAAGGAAAAGCATAAAAGAAATATAAAGAAACAAACATTTTTGTAAAAATGTACAAAGTAAATGTAACGTATGCAAATGTTGACTGTTCTGCCAATGTACAGAGTTAAAAATGTATTGTAAGTGTTAAGGTGGTACAGATGTCCTGACTCCTTTAAGAAATCAGTCAGAGACAACATTAGAACGATCTAAAACACCACATCATTCTTGTTAAGTATGCTTGAAATTCAGAAATGTTTGCTTGACATATATCTGTCTACTAATAGTGCTTCTCCCTGAGCAGTTCTGGGGTCAAGGGTTATCACCGCCCGGCGTTAGTCAGATTTAGATCTTGCCCAATAGGAACCCGCTGACCTCCGCATATTTTTCACTCAGCGAGGTCATTGGCTGAGCCTCTGGGGAGTCATTCTGCTCTCTGTCTCCTCTCACGCTGGGAAGTGGAGTTCCCAACCATTTCCCCTCTCTGTGGTCCAGAACAATCCCATGTCTTCCCAATCAGGAGGTTCCAACAAATTGCTTCAGTTGTCTACAGCGTGTGGAGATGACGCATGGCCCGGACAATAGGAGGATATTAAAGCATGCTGTACTGAGCGCAGAAATCCCCCCCCTTTACGACCACGGGGTTAGATAGGTTGTTATGTAGTGTCAATTTCCTGTGTTTTATATGTTGTTTCTCCACAGGACAGCTGTTGCCTCTATTCTGTGTAGGTGTGATTGGTTTTGATGAACAGTCTTTAAAAAAAATGCACAACATATATCACAAACGTGCGGAAATCTTTAAGAGTGATAATACAGTATATGCAATGTGCCGTCTATTGATCTGGTCCACGGAGAGCCGCGTTATGTGTGAGCAAGGCTAGAGGATTCTGTTACCCCATATTGACATCTGTTGAAACGGTTGCGTTTCAAAAAAGGGCCCCGACGCTGTCCTGTTTGCCGTCGCCATGGCGACAGCGGGACGTGCAGCAGGCACCGCGGGGCCTGGACCGGGCTCGTCGGGACCGAAGAGGAGGTGGAGGCTTGGACGGGATGGACAGTATTCAGTTCCAGGGCTTTCCAGAACCTCCCAGGGGCTTCATTAAAAACAGGAGAAGAAGAGGAGGCGGAGGAGGTGGGACTTCCTGTTACCCATGACCCCATAGAAACAGTAACACACACAGGCAACACAGAAACGAACTATGGACATATCTGGCCATCATACGATAGAAGTTGCCCATCATGCGGTTGTATTTCTAATTATATCTTTTCAGGTGTGAGAAAAAACTTAAACTTAGCACATCATTTGAATTTCCCAGTGAGATTATCTCAGCTGTGGTGCAGCGGTTCTGCAGAAATTAACAAGTGCATTCAGCACCAGAAAAAACTGGCCTATAGTAATGACTACATCTGTACAAATATCAGCGCAGCCTGTGAAAACTGAACTGGACAGAACAGTGAGGGGGCGTCGAATACCACAGTTAGATGTCTGCTGTACGAGGACAGATCATTCTGACGTGACTTAGAGAGCGAAGAGGATGACAGAGGAGGGGGAGGAGGAGGTGAACCTTGGGAGCACCTCGCGGTGTGACCGTAGCCTTCAGCGCAGTCCAGCGGGAAACAACGGGGACGTTGTCAGTTTGCGGGAGAAGACGGCAGCAGTCTAGTTCAGGAAACGGGGGGACGACAGCCACCTGGAGACGAGACGCTTCCCCAACCACAGATGATTTACGCTTAAACGTTAGACACGAAGCTGACTCACCCATCCAGATAAACTCACAACGAGTGACAATAGAGTTTTGAGTTCCTAGATTACCAAAATTACAAGCAACAGTTACAAGCGACTGGAGAGACGGGGTTCAGAGCCACGGTGTACTGACAACTTCCTTTTGGCTTTAGAAAGATAATCTTAGACACAAGTGCCAGGAAAAATAAGTAAAGTCTGATGTAAGGAAGAGTTGGACGGAATAATATTTTTACTTAAAAAATGAGAGCTACATTTTTAGGAACTGTAGAGGTATATTTTTTATTCATTACCCCAGTCTACGATAAATTTTACTCAAATTGTCAGATTACACCTCATATGGGATTATTTTCTGTTCCAAGAGGTCTGACTATCAGACAGTCTGTGATGGTGATGTTTAATATCTGAATAAAATCCCAGTATTACTTTGACACGCTTTTATTGAAAATGTCAAAACAAGCTACAGAGAACCTTTTTAAAACAAATCTGTGCACATTGTTCATCTGAAACGATCTGTAAGAATATTACTGCAGTGATATGGTCTATTCACATTTCTAGAACACTTGGCAAATCTCCATTATTATTATTATGAAAACTACTGGAGCTGTGGACAAAGTAAACAGGAGTGTTTATTTGAAAGAATTGCCTGACTCTAGTTTGTATTTATCCGGTTTTTATTTAAATTCCACGACTTGTTTTTGTTTATTGTGTGTAATGATGCTCATGTGTGTGTATTTCCTGGGGCTGTTTGCATGGGACCACACTGAATATATGCATCTTAACGCTTTAACATACCTTGTTTTTATTTTGATTTCCAATGTACACTATGTGAAATACAACCCAACCAGCGCTCTGAATAAACACTATAAACCCTGAACTCTCATTTATAATTTATTGTTCTCTCTGCAAATTCCACCGTTATTTACATAACAACTAAACAATGTAAATGCAAGTAAGTCAAGTGTGAATACTGTGTTCACTGTCTACTATATTGGGCACGTTGTTTTATCAACATGAAGCTGCTCTCATCTCGAGGCGTGAGCGTGTCAAAACATTTAAATAAATCCAACAGATCAGTGGTTCACACTCACTGAGGGAGAGTTACTGAGGACCTCACAAGTACAACAGGACCTCACACTGTCCAGCGCAAAGGCACAGACCAAGACATGCTAAGAACATCTTTCCTAATCATAATGTATAACAACACAGTGTAACAACACAGTCTAAGTACAAAGTCTGCAGTACAAACATTATTTTTGTACGTTTTTCTGTTGTTTTTTTTCATTTTTCTTTAAAGGAGAGAGGGTCTTATATTCAGAAGCTATTCTTCATTTAGACGGTTAACCGCTCTTACAGTATTATTAGTATTATTCTGTACCAAGAACACTGTCCCGTGTGTTAATATGAAACATAGTTTGAGGCCGATTTTCTTCTCAACAAATAAATCCTACTAATTATATACTGATAGAGATTAACAATGTATATGTGCTGTCCAGGTCCTGTTGTCATGGTAACATATGCATCAGTATGTAAGGTGAAACTAGTTAAATGTCAGTTTGTATGTTGAGTGGTGTAAATACTGACAGGAGGAGATCGAACTGTGAAGCTCCATATTGGTTCTTAATGAGTATTATACAGCCTTGCCATGTTTATCTTACATCTGATTCATTTGTTATAGGGCTGATTACAGCGGGACAATTACACACTGAGGACAAAGAACACACACAAGGAAGAACACACACAAAGACACACACACACACACATATATACAGTATATACAGAGACACACACACGGAAGAACACACACATACACACACACACACTTAAATCGGGGTCGTACTAACTTAGATTCAATCCCTATACCCTAAACCTAACCTTAACATAAACCTAGTTTAAAACCTAATTCTAAACCTAACCCTAGCCTTAAAGGCACAATCCATGATTGGTTTGAACGGTCACCTCACCCCAATTCTGTTTGTTGTGTAAACAGTGTAAACGTGACTGTTTGGAAGCATTTCTCCGAACAGAAAACTTTTAAAAGCCACTCAAACACTCCTCTGTATTTACTACCAAAATTCACCAAGTAAAAGATGGCCGATGCTGACCGAGGCAGAGCGCAAACCAAAACAACAATGTTGTTGCAATTCCTCGCTTAGTCGCAACAGAGCAGCACTTAAAAACCAACTGCAGTTTACACCTTTCAAAAATAACTAAACCCTAGACCACTTTTCCTGCCATCTAATGGATAAAAGCATGTTATTGCAATTGTAATCTGCTATTGGCTGGTCTTGGTACCCTGTGATGTAGGGTTACCTGTTTGTCAGTGAATGCCTACATCACGGGGTACCAAGACCAGCCAATAGCAGACTGCAATAGCACGCTTTGAAACTTCAGATGGCAGCAAAGCCACAAAAGTAGCCTAGGGTTGAGTTTTAACTAAACCTAACCTTAACAACTAACCCGACATCAACCCTGCCTCTCGTGGAAACACAGGTTTTTTGTCCCCTACTGGAAAAACTGGCCCCAATCAGCTGGTATGTATTCTGGAATTTGTCTGGAATCTTCTGTAAAACACAAACAAACAAACACACACACACACACACACACACACACACACACACGCCAGTATCAATCCACAGAGTCACTTTCTCACACCCACACAGACTAACAACGGACTAACAACGCTCGTACACACATTCCCGTGTTCCAAGTGGAGTGTGGTATGTTTACGGCAGCATGCTGTGGTCTGGCATGAGATAACGAAAGTGATCAAACATCAGACCAACCAAACCCCGCGCCAAACCAGAGAGTAAATAGGTAATAAATCTATCCCACATCAGCAGAACGTCTCACTGTAAACACGTTCTTAAAAATGAGCATTTTGCGGCGTCCCGTGCTGATGGGAAGATGGCTGGCATTCCTGGAGCTCTCCACAACAAAGAGCTGTCGGAGAAACAGAGCTGTGAGTTTATGGGTTTGGCTCCTTTTTTTCTATGAGTTTTGCCAGAGCATCTGGGGACTTTAATCACAACAAAGCACAGTTAGTCAAACACAGATAAATGGTAAAGAGGAAAGATGGAGGACTTGACCTCGGAAATTCCCGCCTTTTTTCTTCATGTCTCCTGTTGATTTGGGTTTTTTTTTAATCTATTTGCTGTTACAGATTTGCTGTTTAAAATAATTTAAATATTAAAGTTAGAGTTAGAAATATATTTAAGAGAGAATAGAATATTTTTTTTAAATGATGATCTTAAAATAATGTTGTGTTTTCTTTTCAAAATAGAAATACAGACGTTTAAAAATGAACTCCTAGTTCCAGATAATTTACATAACATTAAAAAATATATATTTCTAAATACAACTTTAATTTCTTTAATAACAAAACAGAATCGTCCCTGAGGGAGCGTGTTGAAATACGAAGGCGTTGAAGGGTCACGTATATTCAGTGTGTCCTCAGTATCTCTCAAACGTAAAATAGATTTTTGTGTTTGTGTTTGTTTTCGCTCAACATTTAGTCAAATAACTGAACATTCCTACCTGGTGATTTTAGTTCATACACATATAATCAGAACTATCGTGGCCGTGTTTGTCTGAATGTTAAATGCGCTACAATCCCCCCGAGTGGATTCAAAAGGTCACACCTAAAAATGCTTAGCGATCGTTTTACTGGTGAACATCAGGCTCGCTTAACAGAGATGGAAAGAAGCTGGGATTTCTGGGGGAGTTTGAAACTGATCCCTCTTCCCCTTATAAAAGTTAGCACACTTAAACGGACGCATGCGAGCCCCCGTGAAATCGATCGCAGCGCGAAGCGTGTGAAACATACGCGCGGCCCTCGGTCACCTGGGGGTGCGCCCGTGTCCGTGTCCGCGTGCGTGCGTCCGCGTCCGCGTGCTTGCGAACGCGTCGCCGGCGCGCGACATCTGAGGAACCCGCGCGCCAATTAAAGCCCGAGGCCGTAACCCCAATAACTTCCGCGACTCGAATTAGCGGCGCTTTTTTAACGAGGCCGCCCACGTACAACGCCATGCCCTCGCTCGCCGCCGCCCAGGCCCTTATTATCGACTCCAAAGGCCCCTGAGTCAGCTCCAGAGACAGAACCTCGTTTGTCATTCGCTGAGACGAGAGAGACCCGCCCTCTTTTTTTTTTTAAAGAATGGGAACAATATCATAAAAGGGGTTTGATGACATAAAACAAAAGCATTGGCTTTGACATGGGAGGAGATTTCAAGCCCATTTGGGGTTTTTCACAAAAGGAAACCGGTTCTGAATTGATCCTGTGCTTTATAGCCAGCTTCAGTCTCTGCACTACGCTGCTGGATTT
>OMKK01056428.1:0-11532 GCA_900302305.1 Polymixia japonica | reverse complement strand
CCCCCCCCCCCCCTACGAGGACGAGGTGGAAATACAGGAGGAGGCACCGTCAAACTTTAGGTCAGTTTGAATATCATTAAAGTTTTTACGACGAAACAATTTGTTTTTCTATAAAATACGTTTAAGGGATTTCAAAGACAAAAATGTTGTGTTTAAAAACAAGCAGTATATCTAGGTATTTCAGTCCAAACTCAAAATAAAACATCTGAGTGGTCCATAAAGAGTGTGTCGAGATCAAATAGGGAAAACGGAACGGGAACAAATGACTAATTTGAGGGAACAGATTAATAAATTAAGGCAACAATTTACCAGAATATTCTCATCTGACAACTGGTGGGCTCCATACCCTAGCTGTCCAATCCACTGTCAAAGTTAAATACGTTTGGAATGGTGAAACGTTGTTTTTCTTTAATAAAAGTTGATTGCAATTAAGTGCCAGTGTGCGGGAAATCCTTTTCTACTGGCCTATGGACTCCTCTTCCGACGCACCTGGCTACAAGAAACTTCAAGGTGTGCATTAGCTCTTCTTGTCACGAAACAAAACATTTGAAAATGGCGAGTGGAAATGACAAACCAATGCAAGTATTTAATTTAAAATATAAATGGCATAACTAATTCTGACTGCCTGCCTGCCCTTCCTAGAAATGACCAGCAGATGGAGTAATTCATACGTTCAGTTCTTAAGACTTGTTTGTATGCACCTCGTCTTTTTAATTGAAGGCTGAAAAACGCGACGTAACACAACACACATCTAGATCTAGCTCAAGACGATGTGTTTTGATTGAAGTTATTTACATCACCAACATGAGTGTCCATTATAATACATCTTATTTAAACTTTAAAGTTTAAAGTTTAAATAACACACACAAACAAACGTGCAGCATTTGCACAATAAAGTAGGTTAAATATTTTGTATAATTCCAGCCTTCCAGTTGCGTGTTAGTTGCAGTCAGTGTGTGTGTGCTTGTGGAGCCAAAGGACTGACCTGAACAACCCCAATACACCAATGCACATTCGAGCGAGGCTGTCAATCAAGTTCAAGGAACTAAATCTTGCATTGGTAAACTAAGAGATTCCGCGGCAGTATGAGGTAAAAACTGTGATTCATTTGGTAAGAACTATACTTTGAACAGCCGACGTGTTCACCAAGATCCCATTCATCACTTTGAAGAAGTAACTGGTGGATAGAGCTCTTTAGGACCCGGGGGCTGACGCTGCGAAATACATTCACACCGAAGCACCTTAAGCCTCACCTGACTTGCGCAACTGGTGTGTTCAAGTCATCTACCCGCTCTGCAGGTTATCCTCATGAATCTCACCTCACATTAGCTTATAAGTGGGACGGCGTTGACTGTCGGGTGTCAGTCAGTCTCTGACCTGAACTGTCTCCTTAGACTGAATTGTTTTTTTGCCAATAAGACACCATGAGCAAGTCTAAGACGCTGATCAAGAGTTTATTCAAAACTAAATCCACGGACAAAGAGAACAAGGAGTTCGGAGAGCGTAAGGTGAGACGTTCGAGTTCCTTGAGGGATGGAGGAACGACCAGCTCCGCAGACAGGTCGACCACTTTACCGGTCAGCCCCGGACTCCGGAGGCCAGGGGAGGCGACCCTGCCCGGTGACATTTTACCTACTTCTCCCACAGAGAAGAAAGCAAAACGACGGTTGTCCTTTAGGCTGAAAAAGAAGAAACCCAAGCCGGAAACTGATGAACTGGACAGCATCGACGGTCACTTGTAAGCTATAATATTAAAAGTACAACCTATTGTTGTTGCTGTTAAACTTTAACGTCAGATAAACCTTTTAGCTGTAGGACCTATGCTGGTTACAGGGAATTTACTTGCATGCTTATTAGCCTACAAAGTTTAGTTTATATTATCCTGATAATTAAAGATAAAGATAAAGATACTTTATTGTCATTATACAGAATGTAGTTAGGTTGTTTAGCTGTCAACATCTGTTTAGTGTTTTCAATGGTATTCTCTGTCCTGCCTCTGTCCATGAATTAGATAGATAGATAGATAGATAGATAGATAGATAGATAGATAGATAGATATATAGATAATTTATAATTTAATTTATAATTAAGTGTTATTTCTTATTATACCACTACCACATTTGAGATGTTGCCAAAATTGTTAAAGTCTGTCTAAGTGCTGTTTCTTATAGCCTATTATACCGCTCCCACATTTGAGATGTTGCCAAAACTGATACAAGCCACCTGGTCTAACATACTCAATTTCTCAAGCTAACTGACTCAGTGATTTTTGTGTGCTGTGATATGCAACCCACTGGTAGAGTGACTGTTGTCCCCTATGGCAGTTTTTGAAAAATAGTGCAGTGCTGAGTTCCTGCTGAGCTAGTTTAGTCATGCTATCTTGTTCCTCAAGTTAAAAAAAATACTACAGAGAAAGAGAGAGAGAGAGAGAGAGAGAGATGGAGAGAGAGGTTTTCAAGTGGGAAAATTATGGTGACAATGCATGAAATGCAACATGAATTGGAGGCATTTTTTTTAATAGGTGTGGTAAGAGTTGTGTCAGGTTATAAATGGGTCTTGGAATTAGAGAGTGAGAACATGTTGTAATTGTTACTTTTGCAAAGAAAGTGTCTTCATGCAACTAGACAACATAACTAGGGGGTTAGTTTAGGCACCTGTCTTCAGTTGCTCCATTGGAGCTGCTCAGTGACCCACAATCAGAGGCTGTGGTTGTACAGGACAGCTCCGAGGTGTGAATATGTGGACCTGTGTGAGTGTAAACAAGACTAGGTCAAAACCTAGTATATGGCTGGACTGTGTACGGTCAATGTGCGAAATTATGGCCAAAAGCCTTGTTGCTAGAGGGCTTTTAATTTGAAAGGGATACATCTGTTGTTGCGGTCCAGCCACAAAAAGAACACGCAAGCCCCAGTCAACCTTCAGAAAGTAAATAAAGATACACAATAATAAGTGGCCTAACCTATTGTTGTCACGGTGATGCCAGATATATTAGGAACTGACGTTGGCTCTACCCAGCACACTTTTAGCGTAATAAGCCATGTAAATACACATTTAGAGTCATACCTTTTGTTTGTGAACACCATTGTTGATGGCTTTGCATTAAGTGCCAAAACAGTGTGACTGAGGTGTGATTACTTGTGCCTATGACTATCTAGTGTGTTAGGTTAACATATATTGACAGATGACATGTTTTGGCGATAGAGAGAAGACAAGCCTTATGTAATATTTGAATGCGGAATTCAGAAACCTGCTGTGCAGGTGTGGCAAATTTCGCCATCCAGTCCAATTAGATTAGATCTGCTCAGCTCAGTTTGGCGATGTTTGTGAAAGCTGGCCCAGACATGGGCAAATGTGTCTAATCCATCTGAGAGAACAGTGACACATTGGCGCAGCTACACAACAATGAAATCAAACATGCACACACTGAAACAGACACATTTTCATACATTTGCATGAGACACACTTGTGACAATCTCATAATTATCCTTCTCATTCACGTAAACAGCAAACAACACACACAAGGGAGAGAGAGAGCGAGGAGAAAAGGGGAGAGATAGCGAGAGAGAAAGAGAAAGAGAGAGAAAATAAATTTGGTGCTGATAATCCAGGCCTAAACCTAATTACCAAAGGTTTGCTAAACATATATTATTTACCTAAATCAGCTGTAAATAAGAGATAAATTTGCTTTGACATTTTCAACAACAACATTAACTATTCACCATTCTTCTCTGAGTCTAAAACGTGTCTTTACTTATTGAAAACGAAAGGGAAAAGACATTTTTGTGTTACCTGACAGAATATAAGGCTGAGGTACCTGGCTGTTAAGACTAAGGGATGGAAAAGGCTTCTCCTATGAGCCATATGGACATCAGAAACTGGAGACATTTACCAATATTCTCTAAAAGAACCTATACACTAACAGCTCTGTTTCATCATCATGGTCTCTGAGTAACATGAAAATGCATGTTGGCAGATGTTTGCATGTAATTACGACTCAAATTTTTAACCATTTATGATTCCTCATGTAAAAGGCTCAACCAAGAATAGTCACAGTGTCTACGAACAGTGCCATTCAACAGATATGTCTTTATTGTGTCAGTGTACTGTACATGGAAGGGTCAAACCTCATTTATCAAATTCACCATGGCAACGGAAAGGATTCTACAGTTGTTTTTTGCAGTTTCCCAGTGCGGTTGACAGCCATCCCATAATGCTGACTGGTATGGCCAGCAGAACCAGTCAATACATTTCAGGGAGTTAACAGGCTTTTATGATTCTGTATTATTTGAAGACATTAAACCTCTGTGCCTGTTGAGTCGGCTTGTTCAGGAACAACCTACTGTCCACAACTAGAGCACTTAGAGAAATACCCTGAATACATTACAGCAGGTCATGTATATGTATGTATCAAAAGGACATAGTTGAGTTATGGCTTTTTGCTTTTGTGTTTCCAGGTCTGTGACTTGCTAGAATTTGACCATTATGGCATTTGAAAACTTGCAGGGAAACTAGAACAGCCTGTTCAAATTCACTGATAGCAAGAAAAAGTAGGGATTGTCAAAAGGTTCAGTGTGTGATAGTTTGAAGTCCAGCTTTTTTCTGATTTATGTATCTGCAATACATGACTACAACAATTTTATACCAGTTACATTTCATTGGAATTTCTAACCAAAGTCACATGTAGGCCTATAACAAACCGAGTGCTAGTTGTAAGTTTACACACTGTGTTAGATGGCTTTTTTTCCCACATTCAGCCCCAATTTAAAAGATAGATAAGCCGTTCAACGGTGGCTGAGGTTTCCAGATCTCATAACATCCAGACTACCCCTAAGGCAAAGGCATGAAGTGGAGACTAAAATGAACAGGTCACAGTTTGGTGCCCGACATATGTGGTTTTCCATTAGCGCTACAAGGAGTTAACATTCGACATCCTTAATGCCGTAGATCAAACCAGGGTTTATGACTAATTCAAACATGTTTATGAATATGATGATTATGACTCATTTCCTAGTGGTACAATAGGTGTGTACATAACAGCCAAGTTTCACAAACTTGGCTAAACCTAGCCGTAGACTACCTAACATCCTAACAAGTCTTCAACTATCGTAGCTTTAACCATGTCTGTGAAACGAGCCAAGTTTAAAGGATATTTTGCTTTGTGAGATAAAACACACGTCTGCTCAGAGGATGCTTGAAGTTGACATAGTCAAATGTCCATGAAAAAGCCTGTGACTGATGTTTTCGGAAACAAAACCGTGCCGCTATATTCTTTTTTGTGGTGGTTGTTTTGTTATGTCTTTCTGTGTTGTCCATTTATAAATATTGTGATTTCCAATATGGAAGATGTGGTTGAGTTAAGACATTATTTTCCCTGCAAAGCAGAATTGCATTCCCTCCCTTTGACACGTTTTGATGTAATCAGATCTTCACATCCTCAAATATATCCTTTTCCAAGTTTCAAGTTACAATACTGTCACTTATTACTTTGTGATGACTGTAAGACAACTCATGCTGTGGCATTTCATAATAGAGCATACCGGTTTATGAGCAGTGCTAATAAGCAGTGCTTCTACTTATTGTAATGTAATATGTTTCAAGCTATGTTTGCCAATAATGTATGTCCTAATATTAACAAGCAAGCTAAGTAGCCTAACATTACTGTATTCTCCATAGAACTGATTGCGGCAGCTGGTCAACTAGGGAGCCAGAATGCTGAGATCATATTCAAATAAACTGACAGTTGTTTAGGTCTAATCACCACAAATTTGGGACTGCACACAATCTGTAACTGTTCATCCTGGAAGATAAATTGACATGTCATGTCCTGTATGTATAGTAGCATCAGAGGACTTCAGTGAAGCATGACACTGATTATAGTATCTCAAGTGATAATTGATTAAAAGTTACAAAGATAATTTTGGATCTCACATAGCCTACAGTAAGGTACAGGCTTCATGATAAAGTCTTCCAGTTATGTCCTAAAATGTGCTGTTAGCCTCTATAAACTATATCACAATACAGGCTATTGTGGTCTGATGATTATGGCTAATCTAGATACATTGTATACATACTGTATATATCACAGCTTGTTATCATGGCAGGCCAGGCTAGAAAAAGAAAGAACTGAGGGGGCATCTGAGATTATAGAAGGGGGCACATATTTGGGGAGGGGACTATTTCCACACCAACGATTGCCTGCAATATTTACATATGATCAAAGCATGCAAGTTGGCAATAGGCTAGTTTTTTTGCGAACTTGGAACTTTTGTATCCCATCAAAACACTGTGCTGTGGAGTTGAGGAGAGGGAGGGACTGCAGAGGCAGTGGGACGGCAAGGGGGCGAGAGAGAGAGAGAGAGAGGCCAAGTCAGTGAGGCATGCAGTTCATGAGAATTTCTGTAAGAGTTTCACCTATAAGTCACAAAACAGAACAGTAACATTGTTAAGCGTGCAAGGGCTTCTACATGAGAGTTTATGGTCTCCGTCAGCGAGAGCTAATGATTTTCTAGAAGGACTAGACATGGTAACAACAGCCTGCAATTAAAAAATAAAGAAATAAAAAACACACATTTTATCCAAGACGGCATCCACCCTCATGCCCCTTCGTGCCTGTATCATGGCAACATCCAAATAGAACCAACAAAGGATTTGCTGAGTGAGTTTGTCAAGGGAAACCAAAACTATAAACAGTAGTGGTATCCAAACCTTCCAGGCAGGTACAGTTGGATTTTGAGGCTCACTCTGTCTTTGATGCTAGCTGACTCTAAGTGAAAATGACTGTATGCAGCAAAGACTGGAAAACAGAGTCACCCCAGTTGACTTGTAATGCTATGGCCGCATGCTATATTGTATACATATGCCCCTTTCACACCTGTTCATTCACACACACACACACACAGAAGACACGTGGCCCACGTGGTCTAGGTAGATGTAGACTGCGGTTCCTAGACATACAGTAGCCTATACAGACACAAAGAAGGGTATATTGACATGTATGTGCATTGCCACACGCTGAATCCCAAATGAATGAAACTCATACAGTTATTCATATCTCTGCAAGTCTCAACGTGTCTCGTTTCCCAGAGAACGGTTCAGCTGTGATCCAGTTCATCCCCCTACCTGTTTTCTACTCCAACTGATCATTCTTTAGGAATGCACTTAGCTAGCGAAGCTTTTGACAGTCAGGGCTCTCCTCATGCAGATCTAAGGATAAGATATTGATTCACCGGTTAGTCCATGGCAACCAAAACACCAACACAAACTATGACCTCCGCAAACTTGTGCTATTGCTAAAGTTGTACACGTCTTTCTCAAATGAAAAATTGATACAAGGGGAAAACAGGGGTCTTTGGAGCGAAGTCCAACGCTGAAGGATATAAGCAGAGAGCAAAGGGAAATAACTGCACAAAATTCAATCAATTGTCTTGACAGAAGTTTACATTTAGAAAGGAAAATCATATTGACTTGTACCGAGTGTTGTCCTATGAAGTTCCAATCATCTAGATTTGTACGGACTTGGATAAGGGTGTGACACAGGGCCGTGTGGATAGAGCGTGTGATAGCAGAGGCATTTGGACAGTGGGACAGGCGGGTTTTCGAAAGCATTTGCTGTAGGGACAAGTGGAGGCGAAAAACAAAGTCATCTCCAATGAAGTCACTCAGATGTGAAGCATGTCGCTGCAGGGAATGGCTTGTGAAATATGGGACAAAAGTTTCAACTGTCGAGGCAGGCTCGTTTGAACACTCTCAAAATCTTTTGGGTAGAGAAGTCATTTCTTCCCCCAGTGGCTGAAGGAAATCTTTTTTAAGGGTACCTCATATCACCAACATTATCCAGATAGAAGTGGATCAACTGTTTTGTATGTTCACATTGAATAGTTGGCAGATAATCGGTGTGGTGTCTTGCATCTGAGGGTATGATTTATGTTCTGTAATTGTTAATTAGTCTCGGTCTGCTATTTATACAACCAATGATTGTCCCAACAAACTATGTTGTTGTAATATGTAACTATTAGACCATTCCAACAAACCATATATTTATAATCAACCTGGCTCCACCCCACACAGTGATTGACAGCTGCACTAAAACATGATCCTCCTTACTAATAGGTGTGCTCCCGCCCAGTCATAAAAAAATAAAAAAAGTCAGTGCTTCTGCTGTAGTAGCTTGTTAATAACGTGATATAGGTTTGGTGTTTACAGTTAGATAAAGTTCACAGTGACATATATGTGAAACTTACAGAATTGCAGGTACCACATATACTGATGTCCTGTTCCCCTCGTTTTTTGGATTGAAGTTAGGCGGCACTAAACTTGGGTAATCACAAGGCTAATGTAGATTAATAGCATACAATGGTCGTGTTCGAGTAAGGCAGATTCTACGCAGATCGGCTGATCTTTATATCATGGCTTCCTTTTTGTCTTTATCTGATGTTTTTTTCTCGTCTCAGGTCCCGTCTCGTTTTAGTCTCCAGCCGATAGTGGCGGCGCGCCTCTGTTACAAACCTTGTAGATGTTATATCGGCTGATCTGCGTAGAATCTAAGCAGATCTGCCGTACTCGAACGCGGCCGGTGTGTTATCGAGCCCTGTTAGGGTTTAACACGTTCGATAACGTTATGTATATCGGCGAACATTGAGTGTGCAGGCCTGATTAATAGTCATAAACCTTGTCTCTGATGAGAGAATGTAGAGAGCCCGCACACACAATGTTTCTACTGTGCACACAGTTAAAGGAAGAGGAAACCCATGGGTAACAGAAAATAATATTTATTATCACAAATTCATACAGTAAACAGCCTTGCACACAGGTATATCGGACACAGTCTGAGTCCTAGGCCCAATGTCAATGTACCCCCTAAGACAGGCGTGGGCAATTATGTGCCATGGAGGGCCAAGAGTGTGCAGGTTTTCATTCCAACCGAAGACTAGAGCAGGTGATTTCACTGATTGGCACACCTTTAACAAGAGAGGAGGGGGCTAATTAGTGAAATCACCTGCTGTTTTATTGTATTTATATATATATATAGGCTTTGTTTCCAGGGGCTTTAAGGTACAAGTGTGCAAGGGCTTCTGCATGAGAGTTTACGGTCTCCATCAGTGAGAGCTAATGATTTTCTAGGACTAGTATGTCAGATGACTATGTGCTGTGTACTAACCATACTGGCAGGTATGGTTACAAAACTCTAGCATCTAACCCCATCACCCGGCCACCCCACCTTATTTTTATTACCTCATCAACAGGTAGTTGAGGTGAAAGCAGTCAACTCACATTTAGTCTTGGGACATTGCAGCTCAGGACTTGCAAGTGTTGTGAAAATTGAAATACTCTTACCCAAGTGGCATCCAACATTTAAACACGTGAACGCTTGATATAGAGAAGTAGTTTGATATGCTATTCCTTGTGTTGACATAGGTGGAAGGTTAAAAACGTTTTCAGTGGTGCAGAGAATCCGGTTTTATAGTTATACCACAACGCCATAAAACCAAATTCCCGGCACCACTGACTTTATGTTTCGTCCTACTTTGAAATTGTTTACGTACATGCTGCACTTGGTACAACCGGAACAAATGAATGTCACCGGATCGGTTGGATCAGTCTAAAACCTGTATGTCCACTAACTTACAGTAGCTGGATGGCAATAATTCTAAATGGATTTTGAATCATGTTTTTATGTCACCATATAATTGGACTGGATAGAGGGGATTGGTTTAGCAATACTTTATGACCACCACTTGTACTGCGCTACTGTTACTACTGCTGCTGCTACTACCACTAATAACACTAATTCTTCTAGGTTATCTGAAATACATCTACAACAACAACTACGACTACTACTAGTAGTTGAAATGTATCTAATACTACTTCTACTACTACAGCTTCAGTAAAATCTCACAAGCTAACAGTTATAGTCTGTTATACTGTATCTATCCAGGCAAAGCAGAGCTATTTTTAACTGATTCTTCATAAGCTTACCTTTATGTATGTGAGTAGGTATTGATAGGTCTACGAATTGTGAATCATGACCTTGGATAGTGAACTAACTGTTAGTTAGTAATTTAACTGTAAGTTAAATTGTCAGAGTGCTGTATGTGTGTGCCAGTGTGCGCTTTTTCATCTTGCACCTGGACTTGTTGGTTCATCATTTCACCATTTACATATCACACGACCTCTTGCCATCTGAGTCTGTCACGCGCCGAGTTTGTTTGATTTACTGTTTGACTAAGTCATTCAAGTCACGTGTGTTTGATGGTTTTGATAGCCGTGCGCCTTTCTTCTGTGGGAAGGGGCATTTGATTTCCGCGTGGTTCCACAAGCCCTCACTGCTCTGAACATATCGAAAAATATTGGATACGTGTGTGTGTTTGCGTGTGTGTGTGTATCGCGGATTCTCGATTCACGTACATTTGTCTTCGTGTACGCGATCGCTACGTTTACACCGAATCCGTTTGTGTGTGTGGTGGGCGTGCACTGCTCAGCGAACCACAGGGTACTAATCCCAGCATCAACAACTGACTGTTCCCCTTTTGTTTCTTTTTGCTTTTTAAACACAGCAGTTCAAGCCAAGGTGAGAGACCAGCAAACAGGCAGGCAACTAAAGTAAACATGACCTGGCTTTGGTCCTGAAACACTTATACTTCACTTGTACTTCTAAACAATTACACTTCTGAATCACACATACACACACACACACACACACACACACACAGTATATAGGTGCGCACATTCATCGGTTGATATTAAACACATAAGCATACTTACTCACACACAGACTCATACATACACGCACACATACACACACACACACACACCTAGGACTTTCGAAAGGAGTGGTTTTCAGTACAGTCCAACTGGGATTACACAAACACCACAGGCGGACCCAATTTTTCTCTGGTGAAGAAAGCACATATTGTTTAAGGAATTCGGGTTAAATTGTCGATCGTCGTCGTCATTACAACACATTGTGCACAGAAGCCAGCTTTCGAAAGAGGTGCACTCTCATCTTCCCTTCTGTGTTGAGTTTATGACGTCCAAATTCACTGCTTTCCACTTTGCACGCCCTATGCCGCCTGCGGACACACTTTTCTGGTACACTTTTCTACTATTCTGGTCATCGTTCTATAATCCTGCAGCAAATGTCAGCATGTCACCATGTTGAATTAAATGCCCTTAAAAGAGGAAGAAGTGAGAGAGCGAGAGAGAGACACAAAGGGAGGGACACACAAGAGAGAGAGAGAGAAACGAAGAGAGACGGAACAACTGCCAGTACATGTGTTTTCCTCCTTCCAAAGTCAACATGTTACGAGCTTCCACCGTCGTTGTAGTGGCATCACAACTGTCTCGCTCCCCCCAGGGTGAGCTGGGTCTCAGGCAAGCTGGAACACACATACAGTTGGCAACATACAGTACGTGCAATTGTTGGTGTAGATGTAGTTTGCACCTCGTTGCTACTCGTTCATTTGGTCTTTGGGCTAGTTTACTTTGGTTTGCGTTCACTTTTTGAGAAGTCGCCTCCGCATCTAAATGTGGGGA
>OMKK01056426.1:0-11355 GCA_900302305.1 Polymixia japonica | reverse complement strand
GGAGGCAGATTTGGAGGCATATAGTAATGAGTCCCTGAATATCCCATAGCAGGCATATTTTAGCTGTGACATTCATTTAGACAACAAAATGGATCTGAACTGCGCGCATCTTCTCTTTTCTTTCATCCAGATAACTGGGTGTTGCCAATTGTTCAGTCCAGACATCCTCAGCATCGTTCAGCGCTCTATAAAAGTGCTGTTGGGGGATCCACAGAAACGGGGGGGAAATAGGAAAACGTAGTAAGCGACGCTGCGTGTGTTTTTATCGGGAGAAGACGAAAGACAAGCGAGTCGCTTAAAAAGAACGTGAGGTCATTGTTTACATTCGACGACGCTTGTGTCAAAAACGACGTCGGCTTCTTTACTTGGGTGGCTTTTTCACGACTGTCTGTATGTCACAGTCACCAAACAATGTTATCGTGCCTGTCCGTTGTTAATGTTGCAAAGCTTTTACGTGAAACTGTAGGCCGGGCCTGTGTTTATTTTAAGGCCTGTCACATTTAATAGTGTCAGCCCACCTGCCTGTTGTCTGGCAGAAAGAAAGTTATCAGACGGGATTCGTTTCATGACAGAAATATCAATAAATCGGGCCACTATGATTAAGCCTTATGAGTTGTGGGGAGCACATAGTACATATTTGTGACTATATTTTTGTGGTGCATGGTGCATTGTATTTTAGTGACCTTCAAAGGGCAAAGCGACTTGCCTTTACCTAGCTGCTGATGCCTAAAAACAGATGCCTAAAAATGATTGTGTGGATTTAACCTCGACTTACCTGCATACGCTAAATGTTGGATACGCTAAATGGGAGTTTGCAATGATAAATAACTTCACGTGTTCTTTCTCCTCTCCTAGGGTGATGTGGGTCTGCCAGGAACCCCAGGCCTGCCTGTAAGTACACACTGCTTCATCGACATCAACACATTGTACTGTACGTTATTGTCTACGCGTGAAAGCACATTCAAAAAGAGTAGCAGCCAGGTTTTCCATTATGTTTGTAGCCCAAAAATTGCGGGATTGAACTCTTAAAATAACAGACGTTTGTCTGAGCAGGTGCTATATACAGTGCAAAAAAAACAACCCAAAAAACATCCAGTTCATACAGGTGGATCGTGAGGCTCAGTTCCGCATTACCATCACCGTGGAATGGGTCAAGCAAGGAGAATATAGGCAGGGCTCAGTGGGCAGCCCCACTTGAACCAAAAAGCATGTAGGAGAGCAGTCAGGCAGAGCAATGCAGCTCCGGGGTGTCAGGTTGGGGATGGACGGTGACAGGTAGTAGATGGCTTATATCCCTCAAGAGTGACACAAAGAGCTACGGGGTTGCTCACAATAAGACAGCTCAACGCCATTCCTCCTCCTCCCGATTCCTCTCTCGTCCCATCCCGTCTCCCTCCCCTCGTCTTCCGAGTCAAACTGGGAATTCCTGGTGGACATCCCATTAGACTTATTGCGTTTACCGAAAGCCCGGACGAACTACACCACACTCTGATCTTAGAAATTGCTGCTGCTTTTGCTGTAGTCCTGTTAACACGAACCCAGGGGAAGCAAAGCATAACCTAGAAATACATATGCATATACATATGCATGCGCCCAGACATCGTTTGCAGACACATATGCCTGCGTGAACAGACACACGCACAAATATGCACCTGTATACTGACTCAACATGAGTAGCGCGTGCGCACACACACACGCAGACACACACACAGACACACGCACTCGTACGCACACGCGTACTCTCTCGTTGTGCTATAGCAGGGGAGTTGACGAGTGGTGGAGATTAAACGTATACTGCGGGTGGTAAGCTAATTATCTGCACATCGTGAGGGCATCAGCTTGCCAGTTTTTATCAGCAGTGATACAAAGACAGCGTCCCATCGCGTCTGGCCTGCCCGTTTTATGTCACTAAAACGTTTACTATGCCCACGGAAAGCTGCCGCCATTCACAAGCTATTCACTCCGGCTAATTTAGGGACAAGCTAAATGCCAGACATCTTTCCCCGATTAGTCAACGTGATTGTGGCTTTAGCTAGTTTCCCCGCATCACCGCTAATAAACATCGCGGGCACAGAATGTTGGAAGGTCCTTGTTACAGTATGGCGGATTTACTGTTACTGGACTTGCGCCGTATTGCATGTAACCCAAGGTCAAATCTCTCTGCTTACAAGCCAGCAAATGATGTACTACTGTACATGAAGAATTGATTTATTAGCTAAAACACCGCTGGGAGATTGAGGCATGTTTTATTTAGGGTGTCACAGGTCAGAGTCGTCACTCTTCTTTATGGACATTGCTACAAATATCGAAGGGCTGACAGCCTTCTCGTTAAATATCAGATTTTTTTTATTTTTTTTTTAACTTTGCATGAGGGCCCGTGACTTCCATGTTAAGCACACATGTTGTGAATGTCTATTTCTGCAGCTGTTTCCAAGAAAAGTCAACAGTATTTGACTTTTGGATGCCAATTGAAAGGGGACACCAATTATTTGACTTGTATCTGAAAGCGGAGAGGTCGGCTGTGGCCTTGTGTCCGTTATATGGCCATGCGGACGGACGACTCCGTCTGCCCTTTCCCGCCAGCGGACACCAGGTTGTCTGGGGGAGATGGAACGGCCGTGCCCTAACTTCTCAGCGGGTCATCAGGGCCAAGGATTATTATCTCGTGGCCATTTGTGTAGCCTGGAATTCCATTTGTTTTTATAATGACTTAAAAATGTTTTTTTTTTTTTTTTGTTTTTTAGATTGAGAAGGAGTGTCTCAAGGGTGATCAGGTACGTTTTTAATTATGTTCTTACTGAAAATATCATACCCTATTCTTTATGCTTTTCTTTTTTAAGTGTGCGTGTAAAATCTACATTGTAAATATTAAGGATATTTTCTACCCCCAGGGCCCACCTGGTGACAGAGGAGATAAGGTAATCAATTAAAACCCTTTTTAACTTTGAGCAAAGTATACAAATCTGTCTTCAAGTTTGAGTTGTACTTGAAGACATATTTGTATACTTTGCTCAATGTACTGTCACACTGTACGACTACTGACTACTGTACGACTACTAAGTACCATAAATGTATTGTTGCACAATAACCTTAAACCAAGGGTACAACTCAGCATACAATGTGAACAATCATTATCACAACTAAACTGGTTAACTGTCTGGGAACTGCCCTGCGAATTGTAGGCTATCGGGGGACAAGATTTACCTAGCTATCAGGAAAATGGAAAGTGTGATCCTCTTCCTGTTTTGGTTCAGGCCTTCCTATGTGCCGTAATTTGATCCTTCTATTTTCACGGATGATCGTATAAGGTGGCACACCAAGTTGCATAGCGAAAGCGAGGTTTTAGGGAACCAATCTTAATGGTGATGGTGTCATTCTTCCATAGCCGTTACACTATGCAATAAAAATGTATTTCATAATGATATGTTAAAGGAAAAATCCTGTCTGCAGTGGCTTTAAGTAGCCGTAACTGAGAAGATGTAGTCTTGCCCATCTCTGCAAATAGACCCACCAGTTATCCATTGGTCTGCTGAGAACATGTGGCACAAACATCTGTCTGCATTACTTTTACAAGTATCAAGCTGTAAACTCTTCCTGCATTGCCAGCTGCTTATGAATCTTGTACCTTTTTCGCTGTGATACGTGTCTTCTCTAGGGATCGGCTGGGATGCCAGGGGAACCAGGCAAGGAGGGCAAAAGGGTGAGTAAACAAAAACAGTCAACTAGCTGTGTGGCCTGGTCAGGGCTTGTGAGCCTTGTACCCACAGAGAGGACCTGGCCTGGGGGATAGTCAAACAGCAGCTGACAGGGCATTGTTGGTGGGGGGGCTTAGATAATGTTTTGGCAAAGGTGTGGGCCTGCGTAGAGAGCAAGAAGGAATGCTAGTTCTTTGACAATTAATATATGGGCTCCATGGCCATGGGGTCACACACACACACAGCATGACTGACAGCGCACGTGGTACGTCCCGCTGGGTGACTATGGTCGGTATTCAGTTTCCTAAAGGGCTGACTAGATTGGAATGACAGACAATGGCCATGACTGAATCAACTGAAAAATTACACCCCCATTTAGATTTGTAACCTCTGACTGTAACAACTCTAGAATGGAATTCAAGTGTCAGGGGTTCCTGCCATTGGGCCTTAATTGAAAGTATACATCTACATCTACCTCACTTCTAGGCTACAACCTTTCAGACCAGTTAGGAGAAGTTATAATATACTGTATAACATCTTAATAGCATTGCTAGGAGGATGGGTGAGGATGAGAATGGGTAGGAGGATGAGGACTTTTAATTCAATAAGTGTCTTCCTGTTTGTAATGAACTGTATATCTAAACTAAAAGATGGCCCAAGGGAACAATGTTATTATTTGCTGTCATTAAAGTTGAAAGGCAGTCTTCAAGGACAAGCAGAGAGTGTGTTTTTTCATTTGCTGCTGGGTCTTGATAGCTTACTCCCATTCTGAATCATAACTACTGTATGCCTCTGTCACAGAAGTCAGAAAAACATCCCCTTCAAATAATTGAATATACCTGTTTTTCTTACCGCTCATGGTTATAAAACACAATGAAAAAATGTGGTGCCACCGTAGCAAAAATATACAGAAATATATAGCGGTTAAGATGTAGAGTACCCACAAGTAGGTCAAGCAAATGTTTTTTTCAGATTAGACAAGAACTAGGATGCACAATACTCTAGACATCTGGACAGAAGTATCTCAAGCATTCTACCCTTCTGCGTGTGCATATTTAAACTCAAAACTAGTTCCAATATCATTAAGAATTTATACCCCATCATCCGTTGTGTTGTTTCTCAATGGATCGTTTCACACACTGCGTGAGCTAACAGATTGGGGTTCTCATTACAAGTATGGTCAGAAATAGTCGGCTCAGAAGCTCCTGTAAAGCAGACAGTCGTTTGATGCTGTTGTCTTCCTGCAGACGTCCCGCCCCGCTAGTTACGTGGCGCATTATACCTGACTTCAATGGAGAAGAACGGAGAAGCCCAGTGTCAAATGCCACAATTACGGTGTGCACCTTTCTGTGGGAGTACAGTTTATTTTGACAAATCCTCCCTCCATCATACCTCCTTAATTGGTCTGGGGTTACCTCAAACTCAGTGTTTGGAGTGTTACTTTTTTTTCTTTTTTTTTTTCCAAGTGTAGTTTTCCTTAACAGCTGTGCGTACAGTAGATGCAGTAATACACTAGCTACTTCCATGAAATAGAATATCAGTCAGGTAAAACACCCATGTGAATGTGAGGGAGGGTTTTTTTTTTTTAACTGGCCATCTTGAATGTTTTACTGTTGTTGTTGTTGTTGTTGCTGAAGACACAGTCCTGCTCTAATAATAGCCTGTCTTTGATGACTGGCTGACTTCCTAGTGACTGTTAATGTGCTACGGTGTCTTCTTATTCTTAGCTCTAGAAGTCACATGTGGCCCTGGAAGTTGTTGACCAACCTGTGTTTCTGCAGTTTCACAGCCTATTTTTGGAAAGTGGACGTGTATCGTTATCAGGGGCTTGCTAGTGGCCAGTTGATACAGCAAGGGGCTCTCACCCTATTAGCAGCTCTTGTCCATGACTACAACTTGCTGGTTACACTCAGAGCCTTAGCTGCCATTTAGATTACACAGAATATCTTGACATAGACTACTCTACAACCTTCATGGAATAGCCAGGAGTAGAGCTTTCACAAGGCCTTAGAATCCAGCTAAACCATCTCTCACGCTGTCTACTTCAATTTATTCTCAGGGAAAATACACCAATCTAAGCTATTTAGATTTACTTCAAGGAAATGTGGAGGACGTTATACAAGAAAGAAGAGAGCTGAGAGGGATGATGTCGTTTGCGCTGATCCTCCTCTGAAGCATAAAGCAACATGCACAGGACAAGATATCAAGGGCACCCCTCCTGTGACCCCATATCTGACCGTAGCAGAATCTTGATTTTATCTTATTACCTTGATGTATGACTGGTGCAGTTTGTCAGGGCAGCTGTAAGGGCCAGTCTAAGCATGTCCAGGACTCATCTGAATGTATTGCTCCCACATTACAGGTTGAGTTGCCATTAATAGTAATGTGAATTGCTTGCTTTCATCCATTATGGATGGCATTGACACAGAATGGCAGGGAAAAGTAGGACTTTGGGACTCAGTGGCACACTACAGGAGATCAAAAAACAAGACGGGTAGTGCCAGTAAAAAGGATGGCTCCCCCTTGCCGACAGCGGCGTTGTGAAATATTCATCAGGACCTGTAATGATGTGCTAAGCTCTACGCTGTCATCGAAGGCCTTCTCTGTCCCGAACAAGACGAGGAAGAGGAGGAGGAGGAGGAAGGTGCGCACGTTAGGGGTCTGCAAGGGAATGTAAAAGTTAAGAGAAAAACGCGTCAACTAATACCAGGTTTGGTAAAAATCCAGCTCACGCACGGTGGTGGTAGCGAAGAGCACCGATTGACATCAGTACGAAAGCTCAAAATAGTAGTGAAAACCTACGCTTAGTCGATGCATGCTGCTTGCTTAAAGCCAAAATACACAGGAACACCACGGTAAGCTTGGTTTATTCATGCTGTGCCAAGTCTCTACAGCATACTCTGCTTTGGTAGTTGGCACAGGCTTGTGTGTGGGTTCAGTTCAGACATGGGTTTACCCCTGGGCATGTCAGTAGGTTGCTTTGGATTAATATATAATCACCTTAAGAAATCCCACATTACAAGGTGGGTATCTGAGTTTTAATCCATGCCTAACACCAAATTAAGCATTCTAAGCCATGTAAATGTACCTGCGTTGAAGTAAGTCTATGCTAAATTTAAGTCACTCTTAAATAGTACGTTGATTCCCTTGGGTTACTTGGGTAGTCATTTGATGTTTTCAAAGAATACGGACATGGTCCCTGTCCTTATTTAATGCTTTGGGACTATTTAGTTATCCTTATAAATAGATTATCTCTGTGAATGGATTCGATTTTTTTCCCATTAGTAAATAATCAACTCTTTTCTTTGATGCACGTTGCGGGATGTAAATAACGTTAATGCAAAGCATTCGAAGTGCTCTTTAATGAACCGAGGCGTCTACCGTGGCGAGGAGCCTTTTCTTTGTCTCCTCTTATTCGTGGGGAAAAACGCATACCTCTGACAAATGCGCTGTATAACGTTTGTTCTTCTGAGACGTAGCAGCACCAGTGCTGAGCTGATGAAACTCCAGCAAGCCCTAGAGGAAGCACACCAGCGCAACTCTTCTGTCTACGGATGTGTTCTCCGAGAAATGAATTATGCAGGATGGACCCTGCTACCAATTACTTTTATTCTGGTCGGTGGATTGAACGAGCTTCGCTATGGTTGAGAGATATCGCGGATCGGTACGAGAGGTGCGGGGCGGTGATGTACAGGCACGCCTCGTTTATTTTCACCTGACTTAAAAGGAGTCTGGCGTGAACTTCGGCGCCACAAAAAAAAAAAGATATACGCTGAGCTAAGACGTGACGCTATCGCTCTTGATTGACTGCCCCCTGATTGCCTTCGGTATCTCTCTCTCTTCCAAAATGGCCTCCTGTCCCCTTATTGAAATATTTGTCCTTGTACCGAAGCTGGGGGTGCGGGGCGGATGACACCACGCTAGACCAGATGCCTGCCTCATATGTTACGCAGATAACAGAGAACAAAAGGCACGATAAAGGTCAAAGGGCCGGGAGACTCCGTCGTCGCTCCCCGTTACGTTAGCCGGTCAGCGTCGGCGCGGAGAAAGAGAGGCTTTCGACGCGAGAACAACCCGTTTCTCGTTCAATAAGCTCGCGTGCCGCATCGATACGGGTACTGGCGCATCCATAATATTGATGGGTATTGATAAAACGTTACGGAGCGGTTAGTGGAGCTCTCTAGGCCACGCCAGGACATTTCACTGACAAGTGATTCTTCCCACTTCCTGCTCAGTCTTTTAATAACCAGACACCCGCCATGGTGTCTAATTATGGTGTACAATATAACACTAATTATATACTCCCAACTCACTCTTCCTGTTGCTCTTCTGTACCGCAATTATTTCATATTATAGTAATTAGAAACGTTTGGACATTTTTTGACAATTTTTCAACAAAGATCTTTTGTTGGTAAATTATAACGTACTTCAGTATAACAATGACTGAGATAGGACATGTGATGGTCGCTCCTTTCGTGGTATTACTGTATAGGTGTCTCTGGTGACCTCTGGTTCTGGACCGCCACCAGGAGATATCAGTCGGGGTACGAAAGCCGTCAGACATGCGATCCCTGTGCAGGAAGTGGGATGAAACCAGAGCATAACCTCTGTGTAAACACGACCTCCACTTGTAGGAATCGAAGACGTTTTCTTAGTATAGAGAATCTCCCACAGCTGTTTGGGAAAGATGTGTAATTGTAAAAGAATATGAGCCTGTGTCTCGGTGTCCGAACCGCTGTCATAATATTTCCGTCAGCCATCAGCGCTTCAAACGAAGTCAGCGAACACAGTAGCAGGACTTGTAACGTACAGCGCCGCGTGTCAGCGACGGCGGTGTACGCGCTAAAAGACAGACACGCGTTTCAGCTTTTCACTGGTACGTGAACGGGAAACAATGCCACTAATGTCTACAGCAGCTGCCTGGCCCTGCAGCGGCGGTGGACAGTAGAGACGGTTGTCCTCCCTCGCCTGCGTTTGGCAACTGGGGCCGGTCCAAATTACCGAAGAAGAGAGTGGTAATTGCTGTCTACGGGAGGTGATAGCGGTGTTTACATATTTCGATTCACACCCCTTGCAGAATGGCCGAGACACTCCCCGGCAGCTGTCCCTACAGCCCCTGACCAACACAGCGGCCATATATTTCGTTCCTCCTTTACACTTCCGCTGACAGATGTCTCAAAGGTCGTTCAGTGGATCCTAAAGCGTTCAAGAGATGGTGGAGGCTGTTGGTCACATTTTTCACCGCAGCCCAGGGGACGAATATGTAGCAATTGCAATGATAGCCCTTTCTTTCTTGCCAAATTGTTACTAATTTTCTCTCAGCAGAAGGGACGTATTGTATGTGTGTGCGTGTGTGTGTGTGTGTGTGTGTGTGCGCGTGTGCGTGTGTTTGCATGTGAACATGTGCAAATGCGCGTGCTCGTTTGTGGACAATTTCACCATGGAGGGGGTAGTCCTCTAAACAGTGCAACAGTATCCAGCCATTAGCCTCTAAAGACTGGCACTAGGCACGCACAATAAGGTCAAAACATTAGTGTCAGATTAGATACAGTCATATCCATCTTCTTTAAAACAAAATCTATGTCTTCTCGTTGCACAGTAAATAGCTTTTGTCATTTAACCTAATTTGGCTTGAAAAATCTGCTACGCCCTGAAATCCAAATGCATGTTGTTACTGGAATTCAGATGCCTCTCCTCTGCAGGACTAAACAAATGTTGTTTTGGGATAATTGAGCCAGCGCAGTATATGTAATATTCATATTATAACTAATGGATTGGCTTGGGTTCATTTGGATCAGACAGTGTGTCTGCACAAAGACCCAAACAGGCACTTGGACAGTGACATGGATGGAGTTATGGCCTCGGTTTGCTGGGAGTGGAACATTTGGCACTGGTTTCCATGCTCCTTACTGTAGGTTGAGGCAGACATGAACAGAGATGTGACTGTTGCAGACGGTTAACCTCTACCAGAGCGCCTGCAGGGCGAAATTATTAAGTAACGAGTCCCCAGTGAGAATGCCAGCCCTGCTGTCAGAAGTTCTCCATGGGGGGTAGCAGCTGATTTAGGTGATACGATACATTTGTTATTTGTTTGGTACATTTTTGACAATACAATTACAATGGGTTAATTTTCCTGTAAGGTTCTTATTGTCTATAAATATTGTATTAGATATATATTTCTGTATAGTATGTGTTTTATACATAATATCAGTTGAGATAAAAAAAACTATCAGTGCAACTTTTGCGAGTCCTTGCTTTCAATCATATTTGGCCTCTGTCATTGGTGTCATTTCAGCAAAAGCCAAGGTATAGCAAGGTGTCGTGGGAGGAGGGGGTGAACTGGAATTTTTTTGTCAAATAGTCAATGTTGGTGAGTTCTGAAAGGAGATATTCTAAAATAGGACGGCCAGCAAAAAATGTGAAATATATGCAGTCTGATTGGAATTTGTAAAGACAAGACTTTACAGTTTTTTGGACCAGGGTACCTACACAGAGACAAGCTAGCTAGCTAGTACAAAAATGTACAGCCAGACAGATAGTGTCCAATAGTGTCCAGTTTATTAAAGTCAAGTGCAAACAATTGTAACACACGGTCAGGTCAAATGTATCAAAAGTTACCAGAAACTCCATGTTAAATCCTTTGTGTCACCAGACAACTAATAAAACTACAAATAAAACCACATACACATACAGAACATCTATAAAACTGCAAAGCCATATTTCTGGCCCAACAGAGATGATACAATCTGTGATTATACTGATGGTGCTCTTTAAAGCAGTGTTTAAATAGTAGTGTGATGCAGATATGTGGTTACAGTTTTGGCCTGACCCAGCCAAGCTCTATGGCAGAGTAACACCAAGAGGAGAATTTACAGGTCAGCAGGGCTCACAGCTGAGATTTTATAGCAAGATTTACACCCTGTGCAGTTTTACAAGCAGGGGGAGGATTTGTTAACCCTTTGTTAAATAAAATGGCTCGGGTTACTTACGTTTTTCTGTCCAAAATTCACACCGAGGAAGTCAGGAGAGACGTGTTTTGACACCTGTATTACACCAGGAAGTAATACGCTTCCCCGGCTCGTACGGCAATTCATCTTGTCAATGTCAAGTGCATTGGGAGGAAGGATGAAACAAAGAGTGGACCTGATTGGCTGCGGAAGGTCTCACATTTGAGCCCAGTTGGGAAAGACGAGGGGATACAGGGGGAAGGTTTTGGCACATGCGAGGACAGATGCACAGAGCTATGATTTATCTGTCCGTCTCAACTCTCTCTCCCTGGGCACCCCGGTATGGCTAGATCCATGGGTGTCCAGAATAAATACACATTAATCGACCAATTAATTACAGGGACGCATACAGGGGGCAAGACCTTGAGAGGGCCGTGTTTCTGATTGCACATTGTTCACTGGCTGCATACTTCCTGCACGTGTGTGCGTGCATGTGTGTGCGTGTGTGTGTGTGTGTGTTTACAAATGATTGTGGAACTTAATGTGTGTACGTGTTGGTGTTTTACTCTCGGTGATGTTCAGCAAGGGGTAATGTAGGTCAACGCATCCTCTGAGCATACGGTGCACTTGCGATAGTTGGCCACTGTGGCCCCTCATTCACACATCCGTAACCCCCCCCCACACACACACACACACACACACCCCCAGTTACT
>OMKK01056417.1:4089-17338 GCA_900302305.1 Polymixia japonica | reverse complement strand
GGGGGGGGTGATAAGATAAGATAAGATAAGATAAGAGACTGAGCCAGAAGGGATGGCTGGTCGCTGAGTGGGGGTGAAACGTGAAAGAGCACATTATGTGCAGCAGTCTAACAGGATACACCCCCGGCAGGAATGACCCCAAGAATTCACCAAGCCAAGGCCTCGATGGGCCAGCAAAATAGTTTCCAAATTCCAAAGTGGTTTAGTGATTGGGCTAATTTTGTAGGACTCCTTGACCGGGGCTGACCCTGGCTGTTGTCCATTTTTTTTTCAAACCAGCAAGACAGACAAGTCCCTTATTCAGACAGAGGGTGGGATGGTCACGGCGAAGCCAGGATTATTTGGTCAAAGGTAGGAAACTGTCATGTATTGGGATGGATAGGTCACATGTCTAGTAAAACAGGAAGGGGCGGGGGAAAAGAACAGAAGGCTATATCTAGGAAGCATGTAGTGGTACTATCCATTGTTTGGACAATGAACCAAGTGAAAAGCAGAGGCTCCGTGTCATTAAATTCTGGGTGCGCTATCTAATTAAGCATTAAGATAGGCACCCAACAGGAACTGTCCGCATCTATGTTTGAACTGGGGATGGGACTGTTTTGGATTTGAGTTCGTGCGCAACACAGTCTTGTACTTAACGAGAAAAAAAAAACTGAAAAAAGTTCAACCGACCAAAACAAGAAACAGCAGGAGTGTAACAACATGTCAGGCTGAGGTCATCAAAGCAGCCGCTGAGATAAACAGAGATGCACGGTGCTCCATGTGTGGCTGTGTGAGGGTTCGAGGCTGAAACAGAGGCCTGAAATAATAAGCAGTTGTGCCTTTTCCCAGGCCATGCGTCTTGTCTTTGTGTTTGTGTATGTATGTGTATGTGCGTGCGTGTATGCCTAAATATTGGTACAGTATATGTGTGTGTGTTCGTGTGTTTTATCGGCCTGTTTGTGTGTGTGTGTGTGTGTGTGTGTGTGTGTGTAAAGAGCCTCCCAGTTTCTGAACTCATAATTACTCCTAGCCTAAGATCTTAACTCTGTAGCCACTGGTGGGAAAAGGGTGTGTTTGTGTGTGTGTGTGTGTGTGTGTGTGTGTGTGTGTGGCATCTCATAGAAGAATATCCTTTCTCTCTGGACTTTGTAACATCATAAGCCCATCCTACTAACTCGTCATCCAAATTTGCTCACTCTTCTGTTTCCAGTCTCAGTCACAGCTAGAATGAACTGTACAGGGTTTCCTTGTACGTGCTCGCTTTCACAGGGGTGTCTGTATAGGCGTGACACATGACCACAATCGGTGGACAGGTGTTATTGTTTTGGATATTAAATCAAAAGACATGCTGAGATGGTGAGTTCCCAGTAATGAGCAAATGGGATGAAACACCAACACACACACACACACACACACACACATATTCAGAACGTTTTTAAACTCCTTAAAGGCACAATCCGCGATTGGTTTTTAAGCGCCGCCCCGCTGTGGCTAAGCAAGGAATTACAACGACGCTGTTGTTTTGGTTGGCGCGTCGCCTCAGTCAGCCGTCGGCCATCTTTCGCTTTAGTGAAGTTTGGCAGTAAATACAGAGGAGTTCCCCCCCCCGTGTTTGAGAGGCTTTTAAAAGTTTTCTTTTTTGGTGCTTCCAAATGCTTCCAAACAACCGCAAAACAAACAGAAGTGCGGTGACGTGACCATTCAAACCAAACCTTTAAAGCGGTCTGCAAACATGTGATCCTTTAAAGGTTCGCGTAGCTTTCATCGGCCTTTCTTTCATCCTTTCTCCTTCTCCATCATGTCTTCAGAAAAATACACTGATCTCTATCGTTTTATTGAAAATGGTGGTCTTGTCCAAACAATCGTGTGTGTGTGTGTGTGTGCATTTGTGGTTTACTAACTATGTGTGCGGCTCTCACACTCCATTAGCGCCCAGTCACCGTGGCCAGAGGTCGGTCCAGTGGACGACAACATCACACGGAGCCAACAGAAGCTGAGCGCTGATGAGTGGAAAATTACTAAACAAGGAGCAGAACAGAGTATTGTTAATGGAACCGAAAGATACACTTGAAAGGAATTGAATATAATGTTTACGTTACAGTGTATCTGTAAAGGAATATTCAAAGTGGACCACAGAGGATTTGGAAAGCCACAACCATTATTATTATTACCATTACTGTTACTACTACTACTGTTATTATTACTATACTATAACTATTCCTATTCAAACTATTCATCACTAGACAGTAAAACCTGAGACAGTAGGTTGGCTTAGTCATAGAGAGGCCACCAATAACCCAAACCTCTGCAGCAACAGGGTGAGTGTATTCTAGCTGTGAGCTAGACCTGGCGGGTCAGTGGGTTAATATCTGTGCTTAACCACCATCGCTGCCAAAGTGCCCATCAGCAAGGTGCTGAACCCTAGATTATTCCAGTAGCGCTAGGCTGTAGGTGAACCTGTACCGTGACCCGCTCTGCAGCAAAGCACGTGTTAGAGGTATGTGTGTGTGTTTGTATCTAGGTTAGAGGGGGTGTGCGGAAGGACACATTTCAGTGGCCTTTTGTTGACTTGACTACAACAAGACAGTGAACCTGTAAAATATGAAACAGGAGCGTCCTCAAAAAGCCTTGCAAGCTTTATCTTTTTTTTTTTTGCATTGATAGAACCAGCACACTTTCAGGAGAGAGATATGAACATTACTTTTTTTTATCATTTGGCAATAGGATTTATACAGGAACTAATTCCCAAGAACAGAAAGTACACCATACCAAAAACAAAAATAACAATTAGAATGCAGTGGTTGAAAATATGTTTATCTTCAACCTCAAATATGGTTTCATCAGAACTCAGACCCAGAAACCCAAGCCCGGTGAGCAAAACAATATACTCATGTTTCCATGGCAATGTTTTCATCTGGCCTTCCACTGGGTTCCTGGGGTTCGAGGGTGCGTCTGCGGTTTCACTTATACGCCTACTGGAGGAAGGGCTAGCCGCTGGCAGCAGCTGCAGGGTCCAGGGAAAAATACAGGGGAGATTCTGCTTGGAAAGAAGACTGAGGTCCTTAAAACTCAAACCAAGGGTTGAGGGGAGCAGGGCAGGGAGGAGGGCAGGGAGTGGACTTGGTAAGAACATATCTCTTTCTCATCTGAAGCAGAAATTGATTTCACACGAACAAAGGGAGAAGGACAGGAACGTCAGATAGCATGAAGGGAAATTCATAAAGAATGAAGGACAGGAGGAAGAAGAATAGGGGTCTCTTAAAGGTACAAGGAGTAGGATTTTCCTCAAAACAATTTATAGACTCGTACAAAAATAATCCGTCTCAATCATCACTTATGACCCACTAGAAGTGTGCGGCAGTGTCTCTATCTGCAGAGAACCTGCCCTCTCCCTTTATTTTATTATTTTGCTGTTCGGGACGTTTCTGGGCGTCGACCTTTGCCGTTTCTGGTGTCGTTGAGCCGGAGGGGAGGAGCCAACTTTGAATGTCGTGTTTACAAACCCCAACCGACAAATCCTACTCATTCTGCCTTTAAGGCGAGAGAGAGAGAGCGGCTTAAGGACGAAAAGGTTGAGGGGTGGCGGGGGGAAGAGAAATGGTTTAAGGAGACAATGGAGAGGAACTTTGGGATCATCCTCTCTGTGAACCTGGGAGGGCTACTGCTTCTAGTCGACAGCTGCAAAACATCAGACGCTCTCTGAGTGGGTTTGAGTGAGAACGAGAGAGCGAGAGAGGAGAAGAAGAGAGAGAGGGAGAGAGAGAGGGAGAGCAATAACAGAGGAAATCAGCGACTATAAATCCTAGAGAATTCTGGAGAGCGACATCTGATATCGGTCTACAGCTCAGTTCACACAGCACATATTTTAGTTAATGGAGGGAAATAATTTTGGGATAAAAATAGACGGATCAACGAGACGTAATAGGTGAGGGAGAGAAAGAGAGACGGAGAGAGAGAGAGAGGATGAATCCAAGATTAAAAAAAGAGATGTGAAGACGGTCCAACAGAGCAGAGCCAACGTGTGTGCATGAGAGCAGGAAAGAGAAGGAGGTAGAGAGGAAGGAGAGCCAGTAAAACAGGATGAGGAGTCTCCGAAACAGAAAAAAAAACAAAACCGTTTTCTTCCCAGGAAATGACTTTCACACAAATCCAAAGAGCCTGCCAAGAAAACCTTTAACTTGTTTCATGCTCGCAAATGCGTTTCCTATTCAGTGCCGCACTGAACTTTACTACTTTTCAACGCTAGCAAGAGAAGATAATTAAATCTTTTACAAGATCGTAATAGCTTCAGTCCAAACAGGTTTGTTCGGTAATCACACGTTAAACTAAACTAAATCAGAAATAACACAAAATGATATTTGTTATTGTTGGATGTTATTTAAAAAAAAAAAAACAGTTGGCATCACATATGATTTACAAGCATTTCTCTCAAGTCATGTGATCATGTGATAGAGATGTAGAGTTGATCCTGCGTGATATTGGAGCCGATCCAATTCACCCAGAGCATCAATCTACATGGTGGGTTACTAAACATATCAGTCACCAGGCCTGCGGACCACATCCTTGAATTACTGTTGTGGGTCTGCCAGTGTGAAAATAGTTCTTGAATCATGTTGCATATCCACCATATCCCCACACGGTCTCAACAATATATGAAAAATATTTATACAGTTTCACATACGTAGGCCAAGAGAAACACGGGTCACGGGCCATAAAATGTTTCTGCACTTTACCACACAAACAGTTTTTTTTTATTATAATCTTTTATTTGTTTCGCAAGACCTCTGCAATCAAAATGACCCATCTGTGATACTCATCAGATGAAGAAATACTTTCTTTTAATTTGGTAAGCCAAAAAACTCATTCCAAAATTTGGGTTTAGGTTTAGCTAGTTTGGGTTTAGCTAGTTTAGGCTTAGCTAGTTTAGGTTTAGCTAGTTTGGTTTTGCTAGTTTGGGTTTAGCTTTTAACATGTTTGGGTTTAACAGGTGAGCGCTCTCTCTGAATGTCCATTGAGTGAATTTAGGTGAATTATTCCCCTCTATTTCAAAGAGAATATTTAACTAGATGTTGGTCTGCGGAGGTATGTGTGCTGTGGTGTGTCAGTGGTGGCGGTGGTGATGTGGTGGAGCTTTCCAGTCAAACAGTTGTTCTATGTTAGAAATACATAAGGATCTGGTCTGGAGAACAGTGAAGCTGAACTCATCTTATGAAACCCAGATGTGCTCCTGGAGAGTACTGTATTTGGAGGGGTTCCACTGGTGTGTGAGGAAGATGATGTATGGAGGGGTTGGGTTAAGGGGTACAGTAAAGAACCTGACCCTTGTGTTTTTGTTTGGACTGCACCCCTGTTTCCGTGAATTCTGACCCGCCAGGAAGCCGAGTTTGGGCCCGGAGACAATGGGCCATTGTAATGTCAGCCCTCAGCGTCTTCTGGGCTACGACAGGAAAAATAGACACGAACGCACACAAAGCACACATGCATGCAAAATCATGTAGACACCGATGCAGACGGCGCACACGCACACAACACAATCGGCTCTGACAGTGACTCTCACTCTGGGATGTTACATGACTCTGTTGTTCGCCTCTGTTGTTTTTACAACCTGCTCTAAGTATAGGCCTCGGTGTGTCTCAGGGGTCAGGTGTTTTTGCCGAAACGTGACTTGACTGATGGTCCAGAACGGTATCAGGCTCTCAAGGTATCCTGACAGCCCTTTTATGATCGTTAGCTCTTGTTGCCAGAGAATATTTTTCCAACGGAAATTCAATCTCAGTCCAGCCATAAATTAAGTGTTGAAAGAGGAGAGAACAGTAGAAAGGAGGCCAGGGTTAGGAAAACTGCTTATTCATTTAGATATCCTGTGGACTACTGCAGCTCGTTTTGTTTTTCAAACGTTATATCAAGGAAAGGATGACTAATGCAATGCACTGCTGCATAATCACACAGGTACACACACAGTAACACTCAGGACCCGCCCAGTACAAAACCAGTGCTCTGACTTTAGTCACAGAGCAGCTCTACCGGGTTGCGAGTTAAGTGCCTTGCTCAATAACATCTAGACTGTAGTTTTGCAGGTAGTGTTCATTCAATAAATAAACATTCATAAACCCTCGAACCTCCGGTCTACTGCTGTCGATGAGGAAGATGTTGACAGAGCAGAACACATGTTAAAGGGATACTCTGACGTTTTGGCAAATATGCATTCTTACCCCGAGTTAGGTGAGCAGATTGATACCATCTTCATCTTTGTACGTCCAGTAGAAAGTTGGGTCCAGTAACTGCAATAGCTGAGACTTTACATTTTGCATGTCTGGAATTCACTGCATTTAAGAAATTAAATTACAAAAATGAGATTTCTGTGTTTTACAAGCGCTTACTTTTGGAACTATTTTGTCCTAACAAAGAACTATGGCTTGAGAGGCTAATAAATCACTGTGCCCATCAAGACTAATGTTTTTTAGGACAAAATAGCATCAGTTTTCCCCAGGCTGTTGGCTCGCATGCACATGAATTGATTGACAGCCTTCACCTGACTGTTCATTGGTGCATTGCGGTTGCAGGGCGGGCCCGGGTCAGTCTGCTCACTCCACACACACACACACACATACACACAAATATTGTAGCCATGTTGTTCCTTGACCTCAAGAAGTGAGGTCCTACCCGCAGATGGTGTGACCACCCGTGACGGGAGCCCCAGGCCTGCGCGTAGATCATGTGTGACAAGTTTAAAGAAGATCACAGAAAGCTGCTATTTACGTGTGTCAAAAACAGAGAAAATGACCAGTCATCTGAATCAGTCAAACTGTAGTGAAAAGACCATTACCATCGCAAAAGGCTTTTGGTTTGAGTCATGTGTGCCGGTCATAGAGACTTGGTAAGGGTTAGTCTCTTGCCCCCTGCTCGCTGTGGTAGGGACAGCGATGATGTCTGGGGGAGACGGTCAGCATTGTATGAAACTATCCATTGTGCTCCCAGACACGCGTGTATTCATGTTTAAAACATGTGCATGTACGCAGACCGGCAGAGCTGGACAAAAGAAATAGTCTAGAGGCCAAATAGTCAAAATGTATTTTTGGAATGTGCGAACTGAAAGTCCATATTTATTCTTCATTATATAACTAACACGGGCACATTCTCACTACATATGCCTTTGGTAATTTGGTCAAATATATTTATTGGATTATCCAGAAAACATCATTGAACGGAAACAGGTTATTTTGGTTGTGTAACTATTGAAAACGACATTGTTGGAGACAGCTTGAAATAGCAACTTGATCGCCCTGCCACATCCAAGTGAGCTCCAACCGCTAAATCGCTATTGTTATCATTCCCATGAGAAATGCTTTTCCTACATGTGTTTGTTTAGTTGATGTCTGTTAAAAAGGGAATTCCTAAACCACAGGGAATGCGATCTGGCAGGAGGGGGAAGAGAGAGGAGAGCGGCGGCCACGAGCCGTGAAAAATGTCCCCGTGTGACCTTCAACTGCCGACCTGCGACCGAGGGTCGTGACCCCCCCCCACCGGGGTGTCATCTCAAGAGTTTGCCGTCTCAAATGCACGCGTGCTACGAGAGAGAGCCTGGACGCGCGCGTGTTTAGGCGGTACAGAAACCCACATGCGCTGGCTGACGTTGTGACTGTTGAATAAATATATCTTTTTATGTGCGGTGGGGATTTTTCCATTTTGGCACCTGATTTCGTCTTTCTTTCTCTGAGTTAAACATCTTGAGCTTGTATTTGCATGCAGGAGTCAGAGTGCACATATATAACATTATACAAACAAAAGCAGTCCAGACGTTTGGTTCATTATTTTTGCCAACTACTATATCTATGCCTATGGCATTTAACACAACTCTAAGCATGTGGTTTGCAACAGACAGATTTTTTCAAACTGTTTGTGTATCTGAAACTGGAGCTCGGTGGCTGGTAAAGCAGTTCATGTGTGTGGTGGTGCTCTGATTTAGATGGCAGTTTCGGACCCTGTAATTCTGATGTCAACTCAAACCTCAGCGCTCAAGAAGGAAAGTGAGAGAGGCGAGTACAGACACAAACTGACACCGGCACCGCAGAATTATGCGAATGTGTTTGTGTGTGTGTCTAAATGTGACAGAGGCGGACCTCAGCAATAATGTATGTGTGTGTGTGTGTGTGTGTACGAGTGTGTGAATGTGTGTGTGCGTCTATCGTCTCATAGTAGAGAGTAGACGTCTCTCTTCCTGCGTATCTATTATGATTTTGAGCGGAAATGAGAATTATTTAGATATACTGTAGATGTGGCTTAATGTTTCATGCCAGGACCCCATGACAAACCCACTGACCAAAGAGTCAGAACCACTAATGGTAATTTGCCCATTTTATAGTGTACATTACACTTCAAACTGCCTTCTGCGGTAGGCAAGCCAACCTGATGGAAAACACATCTCTGTTGATGTAGTCATTCTGCTCCGTGCCCAGATCTCTGTAATGCATTCTATGGTTTGGGGAGGGCCTCTAAATGCCTACCAAATGATTACCAATTTTACAAAACACACCACAAAATGTATTTGATTTGCTCACAATGAAAACCGAATGTGTCTCCGATGCCAAGCCAACAGGCAGCTCCCACTGGGGCGGTTTACGGGATAAGTGCCTTGCTAAAAGGCACCGCACGGGCAGTTGTTTGAGGATTCTCTGGATTCTCATTCCCTGCCCTAGATTGCCCAGGGATTCGTGCTAACAACCCTCTGGCCACAAGCCTGCTTCCCTAACCACGAGGCGGCCACGACCACCCACATAGAGAGAGTCCCAATCCCAGAACTACCCAGAACACATTCATGCTGTAGGCCGTACTAAAGACTCCCAACGTCACTGACCGGTTTATTCATAAAACAACATTAAAGGACCCTTTAAAAGCGGATATAGCTTACCTACGCTTTTTAAATCTTGCTGCTGGGTTTTCAACTACAACTGCCAAAATGATGGTGTCAACTCATTTGCGTGAATTAAATCTCTGTTGTATTCTCTCTTGACAAAAACGTTCTGTAGTTTCTCACACGGAGATCGGTTGTTTTCATGACAGCTCTTTTTGTGTTTCCTGGCAGAGAAAGAAGATAACAGAGCAGAGCAGTGACACGGTCACACTCAAAGTCACCTCTAAGACCAAAACATCCTGTTTCCTCGTGCGTTTCAGTTGAACCCAATCTGTAATTAAAACAACATGACCTGTTCATGGAGTGTCACTAAATCTGTGACAATATAATTGAATGACTTAACTTAATGACTTTTCGCAAACATGAAAGCGTTATAGAGTCTTTGAGTAAATTTCCCCAAAAAACTATAATCCTTAAAAGGAGCTGTTCGCCAAGGGTCAATTAAAACCAGTTCTAGACCAAAACCCATTTCCCACACTAGGGGAGACTAACTGTCTGGCCCATAGAGTTATTAAAAACACTTCAACTTGTATCCTTGAGTAACCTGTTCCTCTCCAGTTCATAGCCAGTTCCTGAACGGTTGCGTGGTGCCCATTCCCAGGTCCTCCATGCTTGTTTGGGTCCGGAGACGTCCGTCACGAAGAAGCGGTCGCCTTGTCTCCAGGAAATCATTATTTTTTTCTGACTGAACAAGTTTAGCAGCAAGCGGTTGAGTAAGAGGGGGAAAAAAGAGAGAGAGAGAGGGTGGATGGAAGGAGATTGGCTCGTCACATGGTCGATATTTCCCAACCTCAGGAAAGATACTGCATATGACTAATATGACTAATATACTGTAAGTCTTCTATGGAAATCTACCCTGCATGGTTAGATAAAAGGTTTCATGCAATGGAAGTTACCGTGATGCAAGTGACTCTTACGTACCTCTATTTTTCTCTCAGTGAGGCCGTATCATATTTTTCTCCAATTTATTGTTTTCCTAATGGCTTTCTCGTTTGTTGAAATAAGAATTCCTCCCCCAGACTCTGACCCTCTCTGTTGTTGGTGTTGTCTTTTGTGTTGATCCCAACTTAAAACAGGAAATTGCATAGTGTTATCCACAGACCGCGCTACGGAAAAAAACATTTACGGGATCACGTCGTATCTGACACGGAAGACAAGAACAACTGAGATCAAAACATGAATGCATACACCACTGTCTGTCTCTGTAAGTCTCCGTTTATATTTGTCAGCATAGTTCAGTGCCTTTTGCAACAAGTCTTCCTCCCTTGAAGGGTCAAAAAATTTTCTGTAGTTAGTTTCCCTAATTTTACTGTGATATTTATTTCACACTCTTCACGATCTCAAATTTTTGGCAAGGAAAGCAGCTTCAGTGAACACACCGAGGGCAGAGGAACTCCTCCCCGATCGATAGCAAAACGCTTTTGTCACGGTATCCCGTCCACGAGGGGAGCATAAATCCCGATCGAGACTCAAATCCGTATCATTCGCTCATGAGTCCCGTCGCGCTCTTTCTCTGCCCCGAAAAACAGTGAGAAAAGACACATTCTTTTGTGGACACAAAGGGTCGATTCTGCCGGGGCAGCGCGGCCGCCAGGCTCGCGGCAGAGATGGGGCCGCGGGGGGTCAGCTGCAGGGTGAAGAGCCAGGGCTGTTGTGCGCCGGGCCGGACCGAACTGGAACAAAATAGAGAAATTAAACTCATAGATGCTGTTTCTGTTTTTGCTGGCCTGCAATATAATTCAGAGAAGATCAGAGAGAAAAAATGTTGTAAATGAAACCATCTTGACCAAGTTGGTCCGATGTTTGATTTATGTCTGTACTGATTCTTGCATATAAGGAATTCAGAATATCTATGTGCTCTCTGCTAAAATATGCAATTCCAACGATAACATAAAAGAATGTGTGAGTGCTGTAATTGCAGGAATCTTGATCTTTCAAAAAGCGCAGAAGTCCAACTCAATATGTACCTGTTGTCCAGCACAGTAGCACAGCAGAAGGGTGCTGGGCCCGTAACCCAGGGAACAATGGTTCAAAACCATCCTCTGCTAGCTAAACAAACAGGTAGCATTGTGTTCAGAGAGTCCATCCCAAAACAGAAAGGTTACCCATCTGATCCTAGCAAACGTGTCCGTCAAAGGCTCCACGTCAAACAGCAAGTCACTAAAACCACAACTTTCCCCCGTTATCCTAAGTTCACTCTCACTCGTGTTAAATGTCCCATTTCATGAATTCTAAGTGGCCTATTTCTACGCGGCAGAGCGTGTGACGATATCGCACATTCCAGCACAGGCAAACTGCGGGGTCTGGTGCTACTATCAATGGCTTCTCTGTGTCCCCGTCACCTCAGAGACAAGAAGAATGCCGATCCCCGGCGTGCTCCCTCCGGGCCTGGACGGAGAGCGAGCCTGATTTATGGCGGACGGTTCGACGCTTTTGATGAGCGTCGCCGTCGACAGAAACGAGAGGGCCGCGCCACGCGGAGGAGGATGGATCGGGGGCCGTTTCTGCGGAAGAGAGGATATCTGACACAGAGGCAGAGAGCGAGAGAGAGAGAGAGAGAGAGTGAAAGGAAGAAAAAGAGAGCGATGTAGGAAAGAGAGACTGATGCAGGAGGATGAGAGAAAGAGGAAGAGGTGTTAGTTGGGGAGAGAGAGATGAGTTTGTGATGGAGGAGGCAGAAAGAGAGAGAGATTGATAGAAAGCAAGTTACGAGATAAACACAGAGGGAAACGAGGGTTGTTTTTATGAACTACTTTATGTCTGAATATTAATACAAACATATACATAAATTGCCATAGACATTCAAAATTAATTGGCAGATATAATCACACCTTTTCAGTTTTGTAAGTAAACAAGCTTCCTGTACATGGTCAGCATGAGTAGACTTTTTACATTTTATCTTCAGGTTGGGTTTAAGTAAAGTATGCATATTGTTTATTGACAAGGGTTGTATGCTGACAAGAACATCGGAGCTGACCTCCAGAAAAGAGGGATACGCTTGAAGTGCTGCTGTTCTAGGACTTAGGCTGTCTGGTACGAGGGGGTTGGTCTTGGTACCCATCGCTGTCTGACTGGGGCAACTTGGTATTGGCACAACATTATCTACTTGTTGTGCTGTGACACCACTCCTAATTGAGTAAAAGAAATTACTTTTTTTTTTTTACGATCAAAATACATAATAGATTAAAAAAGGAACAGCTAGCACAATTTGCAGGCCTATACAGTACGTGACTGTTCTCGCAATATTAAATGATGTCACCATTACTACAAACTCTGTTAGAAATTCTTGGTATATCTTTTTTCGTGACTAACTCTGACTATCCAGCGATTAATGGGTTTGTTTTTTCAGGAGAGGCTTCCAAAGAAATTATGTCACTCTAACAGCAGCAATATTGAACTAAAAGCAATGCGTTTTCCCCCCGGCGCATGTGTGGATATGAAAAAATAACACGTATATGCAATATCTACTTTACATGATGGGTGTACTGTACAGCCCCCCCTTAGGAGAAGCACCAAGACCCCCGGCTACAGACGGCGTGTTTATTCAGGGGAGGCCCAGGGACGGAGGGTAGCCCTGACATTTCCTGTCAGCGTGCCAAGAGAAAGACACATTCTTCTGTCGGGCACCCTGTATTTCCTGTGGCCCTTCACACAGTAACTGGAAGACACAGTTCCAGCGTCACCGTGCCCTCTGGTCAGACCAAGGGACGTCCACGTGTCTTTAATGTAATTCTCTACAACTGGAGAGTGAATCTCTGAAACACTTTAGATCCATTCTCTTTAAAAAAAAACAAAAAAAAACTATTTAAGTATCTTTAATAGTGTTTTTTCTTTGGAAGCCTTTAATGGTTTATCTTTAATTAAATTATCTTTAATTTGCTTGCAGAATACATATAATATAATATAATATAATATAATATAATATAATATAATATAATATAATATAATATAATAAGAACAACAATATATAATTGTTGTTTTGTCATCCAAAGACGCAGGCTATGTTAGATAGAGAGATTTTTGAGATCCCTCAAAAAGTACCATCATTTCTTTGAAAATTTGTGCTATCAATGACTTAAATAGAGTAGGCACCACTTTGTCTAATGGTGGATTTAATTTTGCAACAACATCTCCCATCTGCTACTGCTACAGTTTGACATAATCCTGTTCCTACCGACCTGTCATCACGCTAGTTTGCATGTTAACACTACAACACGCGTGTTGCATGAGACTACTACATCATGATGCACTTGTCTCTACCTGTTCTAACTCTGTTTTCTCTTTCCACACCTATTGTGTATTGATACAAAAGTCAGTTATGAGTCAGTTATACCATTCCTTCGAGCCCCCCCCCCC
>OMKK01056414.1:0-10118 GCA_900302305.1 Polymixia japonica | reverse complement strand
GGTGGGTGGGTGGCTGCTGAGTATCTTAATTCATCGGCCCCATGTCCAGCACATGATCCTAGCCCCAGTCAGCAGATCTAGCTTGTGATGAAATCTAGCTAGTGATGAAGCCCTGGAACTAAGTTCAAGCACTACGTTTGGCCCACAGTGGAAAGGGTGCTAACATGAGCTGGACTAGATCAAAGAGGGACTAAGAAAGAGTACTCCAAGTCTATTCGGCATATACACTATATGTACAAAGCCTTGTTCCTGACACATATTCAATGCCCTTAAATCACCCCAAGTGCTAAGTGGGTTGGAAATGGAGCTTCACCTTAAATCAAGACCCTTCCCTGTTGGTCTGCACCTCTCATCCCCATTCAGCTCTTCATTGCAGTCCTTAAATAAATCCTAGATTTATTTACATCCTGCCTGGTGAGTAGCCAGTGCTACTCTGTTTGGCTTTATAGTAGAAATCAAGTGAGATCTATCCAAAGTCTAATCTACATCTAATCACTATTCAACTCCTCTCTGGCCTCTTCTGTCTGGCAAAATTGTTGTCTTTATTATACTTCCTGTAGAGCAGAGAATAAGCTCACTGGCTTTTAGTGAGCAGACACAGATCTCAGAGGAAGCAGACCAGCAGCTCATTGGCCAGCTGGACACTGCATCGTATCCGCACTACATACTCTCTCTACATATTTAAGGAACATGAATATAACACAAGGTTATTGTATGGTGTGTGTGTGGTGTTCCGTTCATTTCAGTACCGTGACCCGCCCATTCAGCATCTTTACGAAGAGGTTACCCTCTTTGCCTTTTAGGTGCACTTGTGAGCGCTTGTGGCGCTGGGAAAACACCGGGTCTCTGCCTATCCAGAGCCGGAGGGTCGTCCCACCGGCCTCCGAATGGAAATGCCTGCGTCTCTTACAGTTCTGGATGGTCAAAAAACAGAAGTGTGGAATGGCACTGTGTATTTGTGTGCAAGTTCTGCACCTAAGTACAGTTTTTTTTAGATTTCATATACTTTATTTATGCTGCAAGGGGGGACTCTCTTTTCTCCCTCTGGTTGGGGAGCAAGGTTGGCGCCCCTAAGGAGGTAGGAGCCAAGTATCTTGCTCAAGGATACTTTGACAGGTATGGCGACTAAGCCATCCTGTCGCCCTACATTTACACACACACCATTCACACCTGTTCACCAGTTTTTGGTTTGACAGAACCCGGTGAACACGAGGAGAACATGTCAACTCCACACAGACCGTAGCTGGGGATCGAACCCACGACGCTGGCGATTAGGCGACAGCGACCACTTGAGCCACCGTGATGTGAGCTGCTTGTTACTAGTATTCATATTTCCTGTAGGTTCCATATGTTTCCATTTCTGAATAGCTATAATGGTGACTGTCCTTAAGATCTGTTATATTCATGGTAGGGGGCCTACAGTATTTCAATATGGTGATATCTATTGTTTCGTATCTGCCATCTATGCTGAATTCAACTGCAGGTCTTTCCACAACTGCGGCATGGTCGTCTAGTAATCGGAAGGTTCCCGGTTCGAACCCCGGCTCCTCCAGAGAGCGTGTCGAAGTGTCCTCGAGCAAGACACTGAACCCCTAACCGCTCCTGATGAGCAGGTTGGCACCTTGCATGGCAGCCTCTGCCATCAGTGTGTGAATGTGTGTGTGAATGGGTGAATGTCAGGCAGGTATTGTAAAGCACTTAAAGTAAAGTGGTCGGTAGACTAGAAAAGTGCTATATAAATGCAGTCCGTTTACCATTTACATTCCTCCTGGGGATGGAATAATTACGTGTTTGTAAAAAGTTGGCAGGAAAAATACCATAAAAATACCATATTGATAGAAAATGCACACAACACCGCAAATGGCCTATGACTACCATAAACACCTAATGAAATGAAAATCAGAGCTGAACTAATTTAAAGTGGCTATTATAAAACGTTTTTGAGTTTACTTGTGACGGTGTGCATGACTTTGGTGGCAGTGATGAAATTGGATTATATCAAACAGATTTTATTACGGTACTCGCTATAACCTACTGGGAATATCCTGTGTTCTTTTCTTTCATGCGTACGCTAATCTGTGTCAAAGATGCGCTGACCTTGAAAAAGAACCCACCGCACCTCACCTGCCAAGATGTGTCAGTCAAAATGTAACTCCCCACAGAGCGGGATGAGTAACCTAAACCTAAAAGCACAGCTACAGGATGTATCTACTAGCTAAATTCTTTTTTAATTGAATTTTGAAAGCACATTGAATGAATTCTTTTGAACTGAACTGCATTTTGTGGCCATTTCCATATTAGCTAATTTACACAATGTAACTGCAATTTATTTTTTATGAATATCCCTCCTGGATTCATACACAGCCTAATACACATTTGCAATTTTTTAAAGAAGGTTAAGCGCAGGATTTCCCATAGTGCAACAGTCTTAGAGTACATTGGGGTTTGGTGCCTTGCTCACCTGCACTTTGGCAGTGATGGTGGACATGTAATAGCAGCCACCATCCAGTCACCAGCTCACAGAAGGATTACACTCTTCAGGTATATGCTGTGTCGCATCAATAACCTATTCCTCTCTACCTCTAGGCAATCCAATTTTCCTTTTTAAGTTAGGAATATCTTTTGGTAATTTACTCAGTTATTTTTCACTTCAAGCAATCTTTTAATCTCAAACTAACACAAAGCCCCTACCACTCTTCGTAATGTATGTGTGTTCATCTTTGGCTTCGTGAGGAGAATACATTAGGCTATCTTCCAAGACCACTAAATTAATTAAACTTAAATGAAATGCTGTACCCTCCTAACATAAGTCTTATATGTCACATACTGTATATTCATCCCGAAGAATCTAATTTTCTATCCTGGTGTATGTCTCCACCTGGTGGTGAGTATGACATAACAACATGGTTCAAGGCACTTCGTGTTCACAGCTGTAAAAATGATTTAGCTTTATTAAAATAAGATGACCCAAGTTTTACAACGCACGTAACGAGCACCATCCCACTAATGCAAGATGTATCTTGCACATTGCTGACAAATGTTATTACATACATTAAGTGCACCATACCTTTAAAACAAAACCTTTCCTTTTAAAGGAATACAGTTGAATTTATAAGAAATGTTATTTGTACACCACTTTTCAAAATAGAGCTTTAAAGACAATGAAACAATCATATATTAAAAAGAAATAAGAATGAAATGCCAGGAAGTATTTCTTTTAAATAAGTAATGCAGACATTATGCATACATATATAATGTATGTGAAGTGATTCTGAGGGGATTTAAATTATGACATCGATTTTCCGTTGAGGTTATGAAATCTGTTACTCTCATAACCTGGGACAGTTTGGTCTGTATTAATGCATACTGGCTATTATTTCCTTAGTCTTTATTTCCTTAGACAGTATTTTTATGTGATGCAGACTGTCTCTCAGGCTTCGTGGCCTGACATCACAGGACATGATGAGAGATAATACTTCTCTTATCCTCTTGGGGAAATTAGGCAGAAGAATCACCTCCTTCAAGACGGATACGAACCACCGACCTAAGGATGTGAAGAGCGGATGTGAACAGAGATACTGTCACTGCTCATCCATTAAGAAGAATGTCCACCTCCACTGCTGTACCAAAGACAGAGGGACAATACAATGCCACCTATAATCTGCATCCTCTGTCAACATGTTTCAGTGTCTGAGTATTTTGAAATGAGAATAGCATTTATAGGGTTTGTAGTTGCTGACATTGTGTAAAACACAACTGCGGGGATGGAAAAAAAAAGAGATTTGCGAGACAACTGCATTGTCTCTTTTCATCGCTACGCAGACGACGCACAGATATACCTTCCCCTGAGACCCGGTGACCCAAAAAGCCGAGCCGCTGCTGTAGATTGTCTCAGTGATGTCAACTGTTTGGCTGGCACAAAATTTTGTTACCAAATTTTCAACTCAAATTTTCAGCTCAATAACTCAAAATCAGAAATGATATTGTTCAGTCCCATTGCGAGTGGCCTTGTTTCCCTTTGTCTGTTGATGTGAAATTTGCCAGAAATTTGCGGGTACTATTTGATTCAGATTTAAGCGTTGAACCACGGATCAAAAAAGTTGTCCGGTCCTGCTTCCTTCAAATAAGAACCATCTCCAGAATGAAACCAATGCTCTCACATGCTGACCTGGTGACCTTCACACACTTATTTCCTCTAGACTTGACTACTGTAACTCCCTCCTTTCTGGCATAAACCAAAGGTCACTCTCTCGCCTACAACTAGTTCAGAACACAGCAGCTATGCTTCTTACTGGTTTTAACAGATGACATCACATCACCCCAACCCTGGCTTCTCTCCGTTGGCTCCCTGTCCGACTTAGAATCGATTTTAAGATTTTATTGATCACCTTTAAAGCACGTCTGAGTCTGGCCCTAAGCTACATAACAGAAATATTGACCCCATATGAGCCAGTTATATAAGCCTTATATCCTCAGATATTTACATTTTTTATCTCTTTTACCGTCTTTATCTTTCATCATCCTTCTGTCTTCTCTCTACTGTGTTTTTGCGTCTTTTGTCTTCTTGTTTTAACTTTATCTTAACTTTACCTTCATTTTGTCTTGCTTTTGTTTGACCTTACTGTTTGGCTTTCTGTTATATTGCCTGCTGAGTATCCTGCTTTTATTTAGTCTTTTAGCACTTTGTAAACTCTGTTATTAAAGGTGCTATATAAATAAAGTTAAAAAATTATTATTATTATTGTTATTATTATATTGCTTGGCTATCACTGATTCTGTCACATCCACTAGATTAAGGAACCAAAGCTTGTATTGGATCCATTGTTATTTTCATCAGGTTGTTGAGTGCTTCTCTCGAAAAGAGTACAATCAAGGCCCAGGATGGCTTGTTATTTTACTACAGTTTATGATCTTGTTGTTCCTGAGTTGCATTCCCTCACAATTCTTCCGGTTAGGCATTACATTACAAGTGCAATTAACTATTGGTTATGCTCACTGGTCCAGGCTGGCCATCTGGAAAATGCCATTTTTTGGTGAGTCTGGTTTCAGCAGGTTCAGCTGTTTTAATTGTTACTATAAACAGGAATGGTTAACTAAATATTGATGCTCTTTTCCAGCAACACTTCTTTCAATTCTTTACACTTAACATGTCCAGTATTTTACTTTTGGACACTAAGTAGCCAACAGGGGAGTGAATGCCTTGCTCCAGGGGACTTCCCCCACCTATATTTTCCAGGTCAATTCAGGGATTCAAACCAGCAACCCTCCAATCTCAAGCCCCCTTCTCTAACCTCTAGGTGTCCTCCATAGTCAGGGTAAAGGGCCTGGGCTAGAATATTATCACAGTCCACTGCTGTGATTGTCAATCTTCACTTAGTATCAGTTTAAGTAATCTACCGTTGCTAAAGTTAACTGTGATCATTTGTGTTCTACATCTGACTATAGATGTCCCTTGGATACATCCTACCTATCGAGCATTATGTCAGGTACCACATCCCGTATCAATTCTACTTATGCTTTTTTTGTAACAAAGAGAAGACTTAAGCAACAGTTTTTTTGTTGGGAGGTCATAAGAGATGGTCGTGGCAGCATTGGTTGGCTGAAAACATAAAGACATTCGGTCCTGGCTACAAAAAATACAAAAATAGATTTAAATCTTATCCAGTCTGCAAGAAAGAATACACCTACTGCTTCAACACATTTCAGCTGTTGATCAGCTGTGACGTCATCACTCAAGATATTGTTGAGAATTGATTGCCAAAATTACTCGAATAGTTTGTAATCATGATAGCAGTAGACTTAACACTTCACTTGATTACATGTTAAAGCCACAGCAACATGAGACGAAAAGACTGCAGGTAGTCCCAAGATTTTCACAGAAAGAGACATTTTCATAAATTACCTGCATTAAGGACCAGTTAACAAAAGCCACACATGCAAGCAAAATCACTTTCTGTGGATTCTGTGGAAAGGAGACAGAACAGAACTGACATTTTGTTGAGTTGGAAGACACAAATTGACCCTGATGTCTATTGTTTAAGGTGGGCAGATACTAGAATACTTATATTTGACGTACCGTCCCTTTAACCACGGTGGTCCTGATGAGGTAGATGAGGTTGTATTGATGTCTGTTCAGTGAATGGCTTCCTTATGGGTTAAAGTTGCTAGTTTGTGCCACTGCTGTAACACTGTTTGACTGGGACATTGTTTAATTTTTGCACCTTTGCTAAATTAAATTGTAGGCCATTTTAAGATGGGGATTAATTGATGAGCTACATAAATCAGCTTGTCTGACTATTTGCACATCATAATAGTCCATTAGTAATTTACTCTTAATCCAAACATAATGAATAATCTGGTCTAGAATAATCCAAATGGACCAAATCCACTTGAAATGTCAGTTATTTGCATATAGAAATAACCAACTGTCACACTATTCCTTTGGATTGGGTGAATAATCCAATTGCAGTTTCTATATAAACAGTTAATCATAAATATATATATATATATAGAGTCCAGATACCAGGATTCATTGAGAAATAACTAATTGGTTTATTTCATGATCATTCTCCATCCATCCCCATTGCCAAATTCAATTTCAGAAAATGTAATCTATACAATTTTATATAAAAATCAAAGGAAGCAAAAAGTAATTAACATGGGCGTAAGTTAGAAAAGCTAAACTTTCAACAGTATCCATCAAGTCAGGGACCGAAATGATTTGGGAATGTTATGTGAGCTGTCCTAAGACAACACACAAAATAAATCAAACAAGCATAAACTAAAAAGATACTTTATTTGGATCCATCTGGGGACATTTTGATACAAAAATACACAATTATGAAGATGCTTTGTGTTAAGAATTGTTCATCCCTCTCCTGCTGCTTACGCCATTGATGCTGCTGCTCTGAATGACACATGAAGGACCAAAGAGGGAGAACCGCTAACTTGCTCAGACTTTATTTCACCAGGTAAAATAACACAATTCCAATAAGCAACAAGCAATTCATTTGCCATAGGGAAGAATGTAGGATCCTAGATTCTAGATTCTTGAGTCTAGACAAAAATGAAATGTTCCATCTCATAAATATCAGGAAGAATGTCGAACAAGGAACGTTCCTGAACACTGAGCTGGACTCGTCTCAGAGTTCTGATGTTATTTGGACTTTTCATTTCCCTTCCCGGTTTCGTTGGCCTTTTTCTGCTTTTGTTGCATTATCTCAGCATCCCTTTAATGAAAGAAAAGAAAAAAACGAGTTACGGCACTTTACGTTTTAAAACAATGGTTTTTTTTTTTAAAACAGGTCTTCTCTTGGGATAGACCCAAATGTTGTCCGCACATGAAGTTAACACACACCCATATGGATAACTACTTCCGAACCCTGAAAACACAAGATAAAGCAGTGTCCCGCACAGGACTAATCTTGTCTGGAGACCTCAATGAAATGATAATTAATCCCCAAACCATTTGTCCAACCCATCAAATCTGTAATAATTGTTAAAAACCAATGAAGTCAATAGTGTTCCTGACCTAGTGTGAGGTGATTTGTATGGGACTAGTAATATCAGAGGATATCTACTATATACAAAAAGACAGCAGGTAATTTGCAGTGAAATGCTTACTTTACAAATTGCAGACACGACATATTCACAAATTGTTTATATCCCTTACGAACACAAAAGTGACTAATAATGATCAGGATGTCTCCATTTGAAACTAATTTCATGTGAAATGGGCGAGATAAAAGTGATATGGAACCAGGCCCTTGCCTAAGTGGGTAATGTGTTCAGTTTGAACAAATTGTATTGTGAACACCTGAACCTCACATCACACACTGAATGCATTATCATCTGAAACAGTGGTGCCCAACCATGTGCCATCAGGAGCCACGTGGACCCAGGTTTTCATTCCAACTAAACACCAGCTGCTTTTACCAAGTAGCCTTCATCCAGAGAGGAGGGAACAAATGTGAAATTAGCTGGAGTAGTGACTGGTTGGGATGAAAACATGCATACGTATGTTGTCGATTGCACTTTGTTGGGTACTACTCATCTAGAAGGAAGTGTGTAATAACCTCCTACCACCAACACAAGGACACACACACAGTAAAGTACTTTTAAATCCAATATCTAGGCCAGGTGAGGAGGGCCAATTAGCCCTGGTGTTCCACCTGTCCTGCAACACACTAGGTGGAGAACAGTGCTGGGTGTTGACCTCTACCTCTGCTTCCGGGCAGCAGCGGACAGCCCGTCCTCGTTCCTTTTCCCCTTGCCGCTGTCAGTCTGTTTTTTGGCATTCTTTGCGCGTGCAAGCTCACGCTGGTTTCCCCCTGCAACACAAGAGAGTAAAAAAAGTGCTATGGACAAAAAGTACATAAATGGGCAACACATCAAATATTAAGTAGGCGAAACATCATTTGCAGAGCAGATACCTAAACAAGAGTTACAAAGTGCTTTGTAAAATAAATAAAAACAAAGAGAGCCAATTTAGAACATGGCTAAAGGTGTCAGCAGTAGTTACACCCTGCAAATGGCTCCATTATAATTCAGTCGTCATACAATAGGAACAATAGGCATATTTTGTGTCCAGTTTAACTGTAGCACATTTTCACCCTATAATAGGAAGGTCAATAAGAGGGCATGGCTACATATTTTACTTAGAAAAAAAAATGGTGACTAGTCTGTCTGCAGCCGACGTGGCAGAGAGGCGCTCTTGAGCAATTATCATGCCCAGACCAGGAAAACAGCAATAACACGTCCATGGCTTTAACGTTAAAACGCTACACTAAGTAAGATAGTTGACCATTTAGGACGATTTAAAAAAAATAACCTATCGTTACCGAATTTATGTCAGCAAAGAGTAATACTTTTGATCAGTTTATTTCTATTTTATTGACGTCTTACTACAGGCCGAACACACAGCGTCCCACAGAGTATTCAATATTTACAAATAATCATGTTAGATGGTACAATGCAGCTAAATCGCAGCTTAGTATCTTGCGTCTTAAATAAATAACACCCGGCTGACGCATCAGGCAGCCCAGCGCAAAATGTGCGGAAAATATCCTGCAAGATGACAACAATTCTCATGCATTTCGTGAAGCGTCTCTTTTTAGCAAATAGACGGAGCCTGGGTCGGAAGACGCCATGTCTACGAATGGCAACACGATAGATCAGAGATGATCTTAGATCTGAGTAACCGTGACATACGTGTATATATAAATGCCTTACAGTTGTAAATAAGTGTTAATACCCACTGGTCATGTTTTTGTAGTTGACGCTTTTGTTCCCGGATTCCAAATAAGCTCACCCAGAGGGCCGCTTCTCCCTTCTCGTCGTGCCAGTCGCTGGTTTTTCCTTGAGCTTCGGTACCGTTGTGGGGGTCGGGAAATAACGCGAGACTTGCTTAAGAGAAATACGCAGAGGTCTTTCTAGAAAGCGGGCGAATCGAGAGCGAGAGACGTCGCTTGCGACTACTTCCGTCTTCTCTTAAAACTCCATTAACCCGGACTAGACTCTTTTTTTTTTAGTGGGAGTCATTGAGAGAGTCTCACATTTGTTTCAATGTCTTTTATTCTGCGAGGGGCTTATTTGATTTAGCCGAATAGTGTAATGTTTAAGGTCTTAGCAAGCTATTTCTAGCGATGTGAGACCTAGACAAGGCCTTTAAATTAGTAAAAAAAAAAAACCTTTGTTTGACCTTAAAGGCACAATCCGCGATTGGTTTGAACTGTGTCACGTCCCAGTTCTGTTTGTTTTGTAAACTGTGTGATGTGGCTGTTTGGAAGCATTTGGCCTAACAGAAAACGTTTAAAAGCCACTCAAACACGGGAACTCTATTTATTGCCAAGATTCACCCAGATGATTGATGCTGATTGGGGCAACGTGCTAACCGTAACAACAACGTTGTTGTAATTCCTTGTTTAGCCACAACAGGGCAGCACTGAAAGACAAACCAGACCAAACCCTGCAGGCGGGTTCTTATGGTCATGAGAGCGCACCCAGATGTTTTGAGGTGGAACAATCTTCAGTAAGAACATATATGTATTATTATTATTATTATTATTATTATTATTATTATTATTATTATTATTATTATTATCACCAGATTGGCAATA
>OMKK01056409.1:0-11402 GCA_900302305.1 Polymixia japonica | reverse complement strand
AGGGCTGTATCGTGGCCAAACCAACCGGAGTAACGCAACGGTTTGAATTATTAGAGAACTGTGCTCTTTGCGGGGGCGAGGTCAACATGAAGAAAAGAACACACACACACACACACACACACACACACACACCTTACAGTTATTCAAACAGCTGATGTGTTTAAGATTACTATTACAGAGGGCTCAGGAGGCTACTTTCAAAATATAATTAATGATGGGTTAATGATAATCAGATTGAATATTTCATCTGGAACATAAATCGTTGGATTCCTGGAACTCAGTAAAATAGTTTTCATTTGCGTTTAAAGTACTTTCTTATAGACAATTTATTCCAATTTACAGACAGAACTTTTAAGTGCTTAACTTTTCACATTGAATAAACCTGTTTAAAGTTGTATGAAATGATGTTTGTTAACTTCTCTTTACTATTTCTCTCAGCATGTGAGCTGTGAACTGTGTGCGATGGCAAATGCTTGCTTGTTTATTTACTACCACATTACTTTCTCTCTCTCTCCCCCTCTCTCTCTCCCTCTCTCTCTCTAACTCCTAATCAGGGGAATAGAAATCTGATTTAATTATTAATCTGATTCAATAAGAATACACTTGGAAGTCTTGTTTAAAATGGCCAGTTAGATTTCAGGGAGGAGTCAGGCCAATGCTAATGCTATATTGGACTGTCAGGACCATCCACTGCAGAGGGAGTTTAAACTATTGTCCTCAGGCTGTCGTTTCAGGGCACCTGTTTGGAGGACTAAACGATTCCATGTCTCCTTCATCCCAAGTGCTATTGATATGCTTAATGGAAAATAGCACCCTGGCTGCACCCTTGCACATCTGCACTCTTGTTCATTTGTACTTGGTATGAATTTAAATTTCCCTGCACTACTTCTGTGTTTTACTGTGTTGATGTGTCACTGATGTTGTCCTTTGTATTCTGTCTTTATGTGAACGCTGGTTGTAAAACTATTTCCCAAAGTGGGACAATAAAGTTGAAGTTGTGAAGTAATTTGCACATTCTGACACGTCATCTCAATGCAATTAGGCTTCTTCTAAAATAGAGTGTAGGAGCATTATATCATAAACAAGAATAACAATGACATCACCCAACGCATTTGCTTTGAATATACTCTGTACCTTTGACCTTATCCCACATAGAAGTAAGTTCGAAGTACATCCTCAGTTCTGCGGGGCTCTTCTTGCTGACAAGTCTTTGATTTAAAAAAGGAAAACTGCTAACATGCTGTGGGTGTGTTCTGAAGTTAAATGTGTAGCGTTCACTGTTCCAGCAGACTTTTATTCAGATGAAAGAAATCCCTTTTTAGACGCTTTCAAGCTGAGTAGTTGACAGACAGAACTCTGCGGAAAGGAACCGAGTTCACTTTAGTTTGCACCTAGAGTCGCAAGTACAAACAACCGCCGTGTTATACACCGAGGACGTCGGCGCCGTGGCGAGGTTTGAATAATAAAAGCGGATGGAAACAGGTGGGAGAACAAATGATATTAATTAGTGATAAACAGCGTAGAGAGGTGAGCGCGTGTCGGCGTTAGCGTGGAGGCTCCTCTCTCGCTCAACAAGGGGGGGGGTTTGTTTGATTGTGGATCAAAAGGTGAGATATTTCAGAAACGGAAGCGGAGAAGGAGGGAGTTTTCTAAAGAGGAATACACGTGAGCTATAGACAAACACAGCTACAGACGAAACGCTCGTCGGTCCGCAAGAGCAAGAGAGAGAAAGAAAAGACGGGGTCACGTTAAGTCACGCTATAGACGGAGACGGAGACAAGCAGTCACCCTCTTTAGCCCCCTGTGATAATGACACTGAACTCCGACAACGCTGGAGGAGTGAACTGTGTTTTAAAAGAAAAGTACGTGAGTAAACTATAGGGCAAACCACGTATCTTCACATTCCTCTGCTTGTCATGTGTAGTCCATGCGCTGTATAACAGACAAATACATTCCCTGTGGCGTGACATACAATTAAAGCTTTCTCTCTCTATCTCTCTCACTCCAAACTGACTTTATTGGCTAACGAGGTTTACATTGCTGAAGCATGAAGCAAACAAATAGGGTTTCTATGACTGACAGCGATCAGATGATGATAATAGTAAACACCTAAAAGGAATATACAGTTAATTCGTCTCTCTCTCTCTCTCTCGCTCTCTCTCTCTCTCTCTCTCTCTCTCTCTCTCTCTCGGTGTTTCTGTCTCATAGTCTGAGACTGATGGACGGAGATTGCAACTGCCTCAAGGCACCAAGCAATGTGAAGTTCAAGTTGACTTCATTATTGCGTGGCGAAGAGATGTGGAAGATATGGTTTTGTCTTCGCCTCGCTCTTTGGTTTTTTCATTTTGCTCACTTCTGCTCATCGGAAGGGGAGGAGTCTTATCATTAGCGTTGTGATTTACTGTGTGTGTGTGTGTGTGTGTGTGTGTGTGCGCAATCATGCGTGATTTTGACTTTGGGATGAAAAGTAATTTTTTTTTTTTTGTCCTGCTGTTGTGAACTTAATTATCAAGCCAGAAATATTGAGGTGCAGATACATAATTCACATCAGTGTCACAACAATCTGCATTGTAAACCTTGATTTTTCGACAGATGGCATTTCTGTCTGAACGGGTTTTCTTTTGTCACACCCCCGCCTGTATCTGAAATTGATGTGCCGCCACCCAGCGATATTGTGCTCTTGTGACAGAAATGAGATGAATACAGATAGTTTTTGTTTTCATCTTGAGAAAAAGGTACAAAATTATAACTGAACACAAACCCACGTGCAGATTTTGAGATTTTATTGTTTAAAAATTGCTTTTAATTCTTTACTGGAGCTTTCTGAACCCCTGTTTATTTGTTTATTTTTTTTTTAAAAATTGTTATTATGTGGATGTAGTTTTTGCTCTGAATAGCGTACTAAGCTCTGGGTATCCCTCTATGACACGGTGTATGTTACACAATTTGAATGGAGGCCAGAGGCCAAGAACCACCCGACCTACATACTAACATTCAAAACAACATCAACTCTCCAATATAGCCTTCCAGTTTCTCAGCTAACACCATATTTAATAGCTTTGCATGACACAAAAATGCAAATTTTTGAAGAATCAAACAATGCAAATATTGCAGTGCAATGCAAATGTTTTTACAGAAATGTAAAACTGCATCGCTACAGTGTACAGCGAATTTTCAAACTACACAGCAGGCCATTTGCCTTTCTACCTTAAGACCATTTTATTGCTTTAACACTGACTGGCCTATTTCTCCACTTTAGAACTGAAACACTGATTGTATCTCATAAGAAGCAGTTTCTCAAACCTCTTATCCGACAGTCTGCTCCTTCTGGGGGAAAGCACCGCACCTCCTAAGCTGAACAATCGTTCCACTAGCAGGCTGGATGGGGGTGGAGTATTATATTTCATGTAAATGTTTTTGATCTTTGAGAACTGGTTGAGGGTCTCAATCCCTGGTCCTGATCTCAAATTAGAATTGCACATATCTCAGAATTAAATTGCACATATCTGAAAGTGGACATTTAGCTAGTCAAAATTAAATGAATTGTGTCACAACCTTTTTTTTCCATGACTGAAAGTCGCTCTTTGCTTCCATTCGTCGAGTAGGACTTTATAACAGCTTGACATACTCTCTCGCTCTCTTTGTCTATGTCCCCCTCAGTTCAATAGCCAAATATACCAATCCTGACACTAGTACACTCAAATCTAAAAAAAAATAAAAAAGAGCAGATCCAGGTCTTACAAAAGCAACAGGAGCCCTCTCCGTATGGGACTCCATCTCCACCAGAGTTACCATGTCGATGCTTTCCTCAGCTGACCTTAAAATAGTTAAAAATAGGTTCATTGGAACAGGCAAGATACAGTGATGTCTCAGAACCATAGCTGGCAGTTTGAGTTTGTTTCTGATTTGAAAATTTGTATTCTGCTCATATTCGGTTTGTTCAGTAGAATGAGAGACATTGAAGACATGAAACGGAATAAAGGAAAGTGATGCATCAGTTATTGAAAAAAGATCAAACGATAAACAAACACCAGATGTCAATTAACTTTTTGGCATGTCTTGCAATAGCATGTGTTTGTTGGTGCAAACAGCAAGACATGCAATGGTTTTTGAATTTAAATGTTAAATCACAACATTTAAATGTATCTCAGATATAACTTTTAGTCCAAAAACCTTTTTGGGTTTATTTGGATTTAGTTTCTTTTTTAACAGCAGCAAGTGACATTTAGATTTCTTTAGTTAACAAGGCATTGTATTAACTGGATATTGACCAGGAAATAAATACAAAAGCTTCCCACTAGCTGATTGCAAAAAGAGGATTAAGGGACAGGTGGTGTGTGTGTGTGTGTGTGTGTCTGTGTGTGTGTGTGTATGTATGTATCTCTATGAGTAAGTGATTTTGTATGTAACTGCTTAAAAAAAACTAAAACTGTTTTCTAAAAATATGGAAAACAACTTCACAGTGTCAGCAAAGTCCACACAAGCACACACACACAAGCATACGTACAGTGCATACAGACGCTCTCTTTCTCTCTTACAAACTCACATGGACCCACAAACACACCGGTTGCTGTTGTGACACACACACACACACACACACACACACACACACACACACTTCTTTACTGTTCCTTCCTGACTGTTGGGTCAGGATTGGTTAATATTCCATCATCGCCTTGGTGACCAAGGACCCCCATAAGGAAGTGACTGTTGAACGGCCCAATGGGCGACAAAAATATTTGTTGTGACGCAAAACACCCCATGAATATTAAATGAATTCAGTTTTTGTGTATTATAATTTCTGGTGCCCACACAAAACATGTTTAGAAGAGAATATCTGTACAAGGCAAGAGTAATACAGAGAACCCAGAGGGGTGAAAAAAAACACCAAAAAATTGAAGCTCATCCAAGATTTTTCACCTTTCCACCTCATCAACAGCACTCACCCTGAAATCTCTCATCTACTGAGACAGATGAGGCCTGAACTTTGAAAAGACCCCTGAGTTACCTCTGAAGTTTCTGTGAAACATCATGTTGTTTGGCAGCTTTCCCCTTGGTGTGAAGAGAGAGGCAGCTATCACAGCCAGGGGTCAGAGCTATGATAATTTGTTTTTCCAACAGTCAGCGGGAAAACCAGCCAGCCAGTCAAGTCGACCAGTCATTTAGTCACTTCATGTGAGTTGAAGTGACTCACCCACTGTCAGTCAGTCAGCCAGGCCATATGTTGATCTAATTTAGTCAGTCAGTCATTCAGTCGATCACCCGTGCGATCCCTCTCTGTAAGTCAGTCGGTGCTGACTCTGCACCCTCAAAAAATATAGCATTATTATAGTGGATTCGAGCATTATCCTTGAGTTAGGAGCTAGCCAGCTCAGCAGCAGCTTTCATAGCCAGGAGTGTATAACAGACAAATGAAAAGTTACTTAGCAGAGGAGCTGGGCAGCGAGCTGTCAGTTAGTTCAGTAAGTAAGAGAACTAGACAAATAGTTCTGGCAAAAGATACCAGTATAGTGGGCTGTTTGCAACATTTGAATGAGCTGTTTTCAACACATTTCTTCTTCATTTTCAGGCCCACCTCCTAACCATGTCATGTACCCTGTATCCAAATATTCATTACACTGCTTAATGTGCCATATGATATGACATCTAGTATAGCAATAGATCAAATCTAATTATTTCAATGAAGCAGAAAAGCAGGTATCTGTCTTTGTAAATTTGATTCTTATCTACCAAATTCATGTAAAAGAATATCAGTATGAATCCAATATGAATATTCAGAAATAATCTGTTGGCACAGCTACCATCAAATCAATTGAATAATTTCCCAGTAGATTATGTACCCAACAGTAATACTGTGATCATTGATGTTTCCTCCTTGATATGATAATATACAATATGATATGATATGATATGGTATTATATTTTATTATATTATATTATGTTATATTATATTGTATGGTATGTGGTAAGATATGATATGATTATACATAAAATAAATATTCCTATTAAATATTCATGGATACTGCAAAGATGATTCACATTTCCTAAGATGCTATGAATTGCTTAGAACTTATCACTTATCTTTCCAATACATAATATGGCTTTTATAAAACCTTAATAGTGTTGACATGGAAAGGAGAGCTGTATCATATAAAACATGTAAGTTCAACACAACTGCCACTGCACAGTTCGGTGAGATGATGCTTTTACCATGGTAACACATCAGCTGCTGGGGTCTCTTCATCAAGTGTTTGTTTTTCATTACATTGACATTATAAAGCATTTTACGCCAAATGGCTGTTAAGGATCGTTGATTTGAATGTGAACACCCATTCTGTCCATTCTAAGTCTGATATTACATCCACGTCCTGGTAGGGACTAGGCTGCAGACAACCATCTGTACAGCGGTAAATTAGGACACAAATGTTCCCCATGGTTCGAACGGGTTGAACCCATTTGAAACAGCGAAGATACATTGCAGATACCTTAATTGCTCCTTGGACAGCATATTGATGAAGCTTAGTGCCTTTATAGCTCTCTAGAAAAAACCTTTTGGTAACACTTAATTGAAGCACAGTTAGGATTTATAAGTGTATTATAATCACATTTTAAACATCCATGCACAGATTCTAAATAGAAATGTATAATTTATTTATGCATTGTTGTTAGCTATACAGTTCCCCCAGAAAGTATTCTACCCCTTGAGTATTAAACATTGTATATGATTGCATTTTATATCATGCTGTGAGTATAATGCATTCACAATATTATCACACAGTAATTTGTTTATGAATCCTTATCACTTCTTATGAGGAACATTTTAAGTAAAGTATTGCAAAACTTTTTTTTGAATAAAAAACCCCCACATTGCAACACATTGAATTGAACCACATTAACATAACATATGGCATTTGGTGGACTATTTAATCTAATGCTTTGCATACACATTTAGCATGGGTGGTACCTTAGAGGGAATTAGGTCCCCTAACCCTGGTAGTACTAATTCCAAGCTTTGTGTGTGTGTGTGTGTGTGTGTGTGTGTGTGTGTTGTGTGTGTATATGTTTGAATCATGCCTGGCCCTACTCTGACCTACCCCATTTTGCAGTGCATTTTAATTGTCTGCAACTGTAGGCCAGGGCTTATGGTACTGGCCTTGATATGACTGATTGGCTCATGAATCAACCATTTGGTTGGATCTGGGGTCCAATAGCCTAAGCCACAATATTTCCAAACACTTCTTGATAGAATGTCCAATCAACTAATGTTGCCAGGCAACAAATACAACTCCAACTACTTTGCTGAATTTGGGTTGATTTTGCTTAGTTTCAGGAAGCAAAACTTGGACTGCTGGAGGTTTTAAAAAGTCCCAGAGGGCCATTGTCCAACTATTACAGCTTTGCCTTAGACATTTGCATTGGCTACATACAGTACAATTATCAGTGGAGACAGGGGAAACCAGTCTGTCAGAGTCAAGAGCCAATTAGCCCATCAATAAGCCAGACACAATCCACTAACTTGGACAAGGTCTCACAGAGAGTATTAACACCCTTCACATACAATTTTACATACAAAAATACTTAACAGAGGTGAGAACTATCTTGTTTCCACTACTCTAGTTACTGCAGTGTACTTAAATTGAACTTTAGAACAATGCTGCTATTCTGAGTGTTAAAACTACATAGTGAGTACAATAGCATCTGGAACAACAGTTACTGATATTTTTATTGTAATGGACCAAAAAGGAATCATCCCCAAACCTTTGTCATCAAGCTATGTGCCAGGCCCACATCATAATCTGAATATTTTAGTAAGATAGATTTTAGACTATGCACAAAATTGTAATTATTTTTATTCATAAGTACTTGATTGTCTTTTGAATTGAGTTACTCTTTTAATGTTACTAGTGTAATGTTTTGTAATATTATTCAGACTAATTTAAAACTGAACTGAAGTTGCGGTAGTACTTTACTTGGGTAAAATATTTCAGTACTTTTTACCTCTAAAAAGTCTCCAAACCATTTCTGTTGGATCCGGATCAGGAGGCAACCCATCATTAAAGCCGTCCTCCAGCCAATTTTACTTCTTGCTGTTCTCCAAACAGAAAATTGAGGTTTAGCAATCAAACATCACACAGTAGCAACACCATGGCAACCAGTGATAAACAAAGTATTCTCAACCACCAGACGGACCACTGGAGCGCACTGGCAAATCTTGTGTCACATGACGGCTTGGACAGTGATCCGTCACGTTCCGCCAAGTACTGTTTTGGGAGGAGGTTGAAATTTTGAACATTTAGCGAAAAAAATCACTTTTACATTTGTCAAAAATGTATGGTGACTATGGAATCAATTTATACCAGCAGGGGTTAGCTTAGGACAATAACAAACAGCTGAAAAATGCAAAAGTAATTAACACAAAGAGCACGGCCCCATAACCTAACCTCCAAATATGGTGCCATGTTGGCAGAAGGAGGCTGGCAATGTGGACTAGAGCAGAGTTACTGAGAGGACTCGGTGAGGTGTCAGTATGGCTGCCATGTTGTTGCTTGGACTCTAGAACTGACTATTATAGGAAAAAACAACTCCTTTTGTGTCCAGAGTGTTGGCCACTGTACTGCAGGGTTGACTGGCAATCGGAGAAGGAACAAATTAAGTTTTCATTCTTTCATCATTCATTCATCCCTTCATTTGTCTATTTATATTTTTGTCAACAAGAAATAGAATTAGAAACAGAGTTTATTTTACTCATGAGAAAAAAAAACAGACCATCAAACAATACACAATATTGAACTGCTCTAGCACTTTGCCAAGTTCTGAGAAGTTGATTTTGAGCTGAGAGACACTTGAAATCTCGAACAGTTGCCTCTCCTCTGTGATGCAAATTCCACGAGCGGCGCTTGAATAAAAGATTTTGGTGATGCTTTCTCTCAAAAGTACTTGGTAATTATGGCATTATCCGGCGCACAATGGCAGGGCTGTAAATATAGGCGGCGGGACGAGTGACGTGCACTGATGGAGTGGCTGTGATTAGGGAGAAGGAGAGCGCGACTTTGTTCATTACAACAGACATTTTATGTTGATGCGCTAAATTTTTCATCACTAAAAGCCTTTGCATCAGAGGATAGAGAGAAAGATAATGAGACGGGAGTGTGAGGGAGAGAGAAAGGAGTTAGACAAAGAGATACACAGTAGAGGGAAATCACTTGAAAATGAGAATAAGCGAGAGGAGAGCAAGAGATCAACAAAGAAAAACGGGGTCTCCGAAAGCCAACTCTAGTTTGTCAGGTAATTTGTAAAGATTTCTACAAAAGAACGACAGCAAGGCAAGGAAGCAAAACAAAGATCCGCTGTCTCTTGCACCATTTGCTACTTTATTACAGCTAGTGGAACCGATTAATCAACATAATGCATTTAACCAATTATGCTAGATTTGATCTGGCTGCAGGGCTAATTCAATAGAGATCCTTTGTGATTTACGAGGGCCAGTTTATTGTTGTGTTGGATTGGGAGGCAAAATGCCCCACAGGGAGATGGCTAAGGAGCTATAAGCAGACTTCAGGAAATATCCAATCTGACATCTTTAAAGAGAACACAACACCGCTGTCATTTGACAACCTTTCAAAATCTTTTCTGTGTCACTTGAATATGAATCAAATGTTTACACAGTCCAAGATCCCATTCAAAGAATATTTGCTGTTTGACAGCAGCAGTAAAAGGGCTTGAGTTACAGGACCAACTGCTCACTTAGCAGTGGTAGCTATGGGAGATAGCTTACCTTTTTTTATGTTTTCATTCAAGCGGGACGCTGTTGTTCCAACATCAGCAGAACCTGGAACCAAATGAAGAATTTATTTCATGAACTACACAACCAGGGGGCAGTAAGGCTTCCAGTTTGCCATTGCAGATTCTTGATTTGGCCTCCAGGTTATAGGTTAATTGACACTGCGCGCGCACACACACACGCACGCGCGCGCACACACACACGCACACACAGATGCACATCTAGGAGACATTTTAAGTTGCATAATGCTGCACAGTATATTATCTTTAGTATTAATAATATTGAGCTTTCAATTCAAATATATCTTATGGTATTGACTGACACCGCGTGATTGACAGGGTTCCATTTCCATTGAAATGTATGAGGTGCAGCAGACATGACAGGACTTTGCATATGTACATACAGCTGTATTAGAATGTATGATGTACAGTCAGTTCTATGGTTATGAAATGCATTCTTGAAGGTTGTGCCTCAGCTCAGTTGAGGATTATAATATGGAAGTTTAGATGGGGTTTCTGTGAGCCAGAGAAATACACAAGGAAATGAAAATAGAAGGTTATGAAGAAATTGAACTATCCATAGGACAGATAGAAAACTAAAGTCAGACGAGCGAGAGGAGGAAGTCAGTAGACATTTTGAAAGTAAAAGTGCAAAACAGAGAATGAGGAAGAATCCAGAATTCATAACAAAGCAACAGTCTGTGGATGCGAGCACAGATTGTATGAGATTCGTGCTCTGTAGTTGAAAATAACTATGCTTTTTGTGGTAGCTGTTCGTCAATAGTTTTGCAGTATCAGCTCTGCATAAACGTTTTGGCACACACTCATTTATTAAGTTATGTATTTTATGTGTGCCTTATGATGACATCTTTGTCTGATCCCTTAAAACGTTATTCAAAATTACAGTTGTTTTATGATTCTGGTAAATCGATAATGAACTCTTGCTATTCATTATAGTTAATATTATTTTGGGCACATTTCTGTCTAATGCACATTCTTCAGTGAGGGATTCTGACTCCATATTGTTTTCATTACTTACTGGTCGACACAAACAAACAGCCTGCTATTCCTGTGCATAGATTGTGAAGTTAACTGGCGTTGCCGCCAGTTCAAACTATTTCCAGACTTTTTCTAATATCAGGTATTTTTCTAATATCTCGGGACTGTTTGTGTAAACAATCTTGACCTGAATCTTAGTGCTCTTGAACATAAGAACAACCAAGGTCACAGGGAGGATACAGCCATGCTGTTGGAGTGTCTATTCACTAGGATGGAAACTCAAGACTGACTTGCATTTCAAAATATCCACAATTGGAATAATTACATGTTTTATCGCTGTTTACCAAAATAGTTAAATATTCACATCTTATTATTATTATTACTTTAAATTATAGCAATAAATGTTCTTCATTTTCATTTTATTTCATTTGTTTTAAAAAATCCTTTGTCTGTCTTTTTCCATGCAATCTTTCTCTCTATTCTCCACTCTCCTAAATGCTGTATTATTCTCTGTTTCTACCTATTCTTCACTATGGCTAATGTGCCCTTTCCACTCCAATACACACTCATACACTTATATGTTCACACAGATACACACAGACACAGACGTGTGTGTGCATCAC
>OMKK01056405.1:7627-22281 GCA_900302305.1 Polymixia japonica | reverse complement strand
ACTACCCCGGTTTCGCGTGTCAACAAATCCGCGATTCCGTGATGATCATGAACATCGCTCTTAGTCTGGTCTTTTTTACATGAAGCCGTTTCCTCGTGTTTTTGTGTGAAATGCAGCCAAGCCTTGGAGCTTCTTTCTTTCACACATTCTGCTCCTTTTCTCTACAATTACGTCATGCGTTTGGATTCGCTGAGCCAGGCATCGATAAGAGGAACCGGTTCTCAAAGAGGGATTCGATTCCATGGAACCGAAACTTTTCTTATCGGTGGACCCGGAGAACCGGTTGTCGATTAACATCCCTAAACAGGCCTACCAATCACATTGTTTCTCCATGACAACAGGCCTACCAATCACATTGTTTCTCCATGACAACAGGCCTACCAGTCACATTGTTTCTCCATGACAACAGGCCCAGCAGTCACACTGTTTCTCCATGACAACAGGCCCACTTGCCCACCAGCTGTGGGTAAAGGGATGCTTATTGATATAGCCTGAGTAGTTATTATTGCATTGACTTTAATTACCAATAAGGACATGCAAGAATGAATGCTTGATTTCTATTCTATTATGCAGCATCTGGACTCTATGGTTCATTAGTCCATCACATGTATATTTCAGCTAAATAATTCTGCTTCACCTGCCATGTAAATCCAAATGTCTCACAATTCTTTTACATGAAGGTCGATCACTTTGACATGTTGATATGGTGACAGGAGCTGCGGTCAGCAGTAATGCTCGAAGGTAACACCTCAGCTGAGCCTGGTTCACGTGTTGCCTGTGTTTAAGTAGCACGCCTCGGACCAGATTCATGTCTGCAGGTCAACAGACTCAAACCACTGGGCCCTCTACCGACAGGACCTAAAAGGATCATGCTCTTAAAAAGTTGTCAAAACTGGATGTTGGAAATGGGTTAAGTTCAATAAAAACCCAGCAAAGAAGACCTGGAGAAGTGAGGAAAGGGACTGCCTCCTGACCAATTTGATTTACCTGACATTTGTTTAATTTAACTCAGGGTCATTTCAGTTTTGAGTTTGCACTATGGAATGAAAGGGCAGTTTAAGCAGGTTTAAAGTTGTTTAAGTCACACTAGAATGTTGAATGTTGAATGTTGTAGAAAAATTGGCCTAAGTCACTTTATTCTTTAATGTTACATAATTGACACACAATGTTCTATGCATGTCAACAGTCCTCCACTGTGAAGGCCTTTTTGATTGAAATGATTCATAAATATCATATGCTCTGTATTTGGTAAAGTTTTTTGTGTTTTCCCAAAAACCTGAAAAAATGACTTAGGCCATTATTTTAATAGGGTGACGAAATGAGATGTCAACCACTAACTTTTGACTCCGATAATAATTGATATGGTTTGGTTTGGCGAAAATTCCTACCAGGTCTATTCCTTTCTTGAAGTAGAACTCCAACATGGCCTTCAGTGCTGTTGCCAGGAGAACACAATCGACTGAAAGCTTCTATAACCAATCATCTTACAGGACAATCAGAAAGCCCACCCCCTATTGGTCTGACATTGTAAGTACTTCAGACCAAGAAAGAACAGATGGATTATATCATAAAGGCTCAAGAAAATAACCGTGCTGATACTAGGAGTTAATGATACATCTGATCTCAAGTGTAGTCATCATAAAAATATCATCATACTGATGATCTCACATGAACAACTATCTGAACAGTATCTGCTTTATCCAAGCATCTGCTCAAAAGGTGTGCAGCAGATTAATAACTCTACAGATAACTAAACCAAACCCAAATAAAGTTTGCTGCACATGCCACCACAGACCATCTCAGTGCCCAGCAGACACGTTTTCAAGGGAAGGGATTAATGACCGGACTTCAAGACTAATGCGCTCCACTCTCCATGGTACCAACACTGCTTTCTACAAGAACATTATTTACTTAACAATCTAGCAGGATAATAGTATTGAGCCTCTGTGTTGACATTCACCACCACAAAATACGAATATGTTCCATATGTTGGCACAGAGGTGGATGAACAGATCTACCTCAAGCAGAAAAGAGGGAAAGATTCCTCTCTACATTTTCATCAACAAAGCCAAGCAGGACATGAAGGTGTTGCATCTCATGGTTCTATTCTCCTGACTCCTTATAAGTCATTTATTCCACATGTACCTGATAAATGGCTTCATACCTGGGTAGAGAGCTGGCTTCCCCTTAGCATGAAACCCAAGATACAGCCAGTCAGCACAGCAAACACAGACAGAGTCAGGAGGCCATGGCGCTTGAGGAAGTCCTTCAGGCTCTTTTGGAAGTTGACAGTGATCGTCTCCTGGAAGAAATTCTTGACACGATGTCCCATGGTTTTCCCCGCATCTCCTGAAGTAAACAAACTATGTTCGGAGCGCGCCTCCTCTTCCCCAGAAGGTAGAAGTAGCTCCTCCATGATTCCAAGTTTTTCTCTGGGCAGAATGTCAACTTCTGACAGGGCCAAAGATAAGGTAACCTTTTCTGCTAGAGGATTACAGCATCACGGTCCTCCTCGGAGACAACAGATCCTACAGGCTGCCTTCAGCGAGACTTAGTGGAACTAATAGGCTTAGGAACGACATCTAACACACCTTTGTTGTAGGTGGTGTCTAGTCCTGCTCTTGGATGTGGTCAATGTTGATGTTGCCCATTTATGGCTCTGGCTGAACGATCTGCTTGACTCCTTGAGGCTGGGGTACAAAATGACATTTATGCAGACAGGTCATTTACTCTAAATTGTTATTGTCTGAGAGCTTGTCGCAGTTATCCCAGAGGCTGCATTTAATTACACAAAACAGATTGCAACATTGAAAGGAGGAAATACTGAGGTCATTATTGTTGAACATCAGTGTCTCCACAAAAACTAGGATTTTGAAATGCAGGAAAATCCTAATTACGAAAGCAAAGTCCAATCCAACTGACCAACCGACCAACCACTGAGTTCACATCACTGTAATCTCCAGATTGAGCTCTTATTGATCACGTTAGATCTGACCCAGCGTCTAAACTCTGGGATTAATTCAAAAGCCTCGACAAGTCAAGCTCATGACGTAGGATTTGTTGCTGGTTGCTCTGTGTGTGTGCCAATAAATAATTAGACACTGCTCTGTAGTCAAATCCTAATCCCGTCCTGGCTATTAAAAGATGGCTCTATGTCAGGGGTGACGACATAAGAGACAGGAAACAGCCATGATGTTCAGTAAACCAGTAGGTCATCACACTGGGACAGCTGAAATACAAATCTAGGGCGTGCACACATACACACACACACACATTCTATTCTACCTAACATTCTATTCTACCTAACATTCTATTCTCCCCAACATTCTATTCTACCTAACATTCTATTCTACCCAACATTCTATTCTCCCTAACATTCTATTCTCCCTAACATTCTATTCTACCCAACATTCTATTCTACCTAACATTCTATTCTACCCAACATTCTATTCTACCTAACATTCTATTCTACCCAACATTCTATTCTACCTAACATTCTATTCTTCCCAACATTCTATTCTACCCAACATTCTATTCTACCTAACATTCTATTCTACCTAACATTCTGTGCTCTTCACTCTGTACATCAGACATGACTTAGATCACATCCAGTCGTCGTGGACACAACAAACCCAGAGGGGCGGCTTCAGACTCAGACAGGTTCTCTGAGTGGAGGAGGACATGTGTCTGCCTGTTAAGTATGTGTATGCACTGACACTATTTCACAAGTAAAGTTCCTGATGGAAAAATAAAGTTATTTGAATTGAATTGAATCTGCCTTGGATTGGAAGAGTATATTGGGCCCATGTGGGAGTAAAACCCTACTTCAGAAACACAGAGTATCCGTAGTGACGGCCTTGACTTCACACCAGCTGTGGACCTGAAGGGTCTGCGAGGATGCTGCAGAACAGACCAGAGAAAGAAGAAAAAGTGGACATATCCAGATGACCAAAATACAAAGTATATCAAATCACAATATCAACACACACATAACCATAACAACTTTATTAATGTCATAAATAATGTTATAATAAGATGTTGATTTGATATGATTTGTTTGACCACTGTTTAAGTGGTGCCAATGTGTTTATTCATAGGTTCATTGGTTTATGTAATTGTTTCAATTTCTCAATTTCTAAACATTTCCAGGGGACTTAGATAAAGAAAGGTAAATGCTGGCAACAAGTTTAATAAAAAACCCAGACATCAGAATCACAGGTATAACTCCTGGCTTTACACAATAAAAAAAATGCTACCCACTTGATTACTTCATGTTCAGGATGCCAACATCATGGAAGTCATACACACTTAAAGACATCACAGAAAACCAAGCGTACGAGGCTGATCTGACCAGAGACATCCTGAGACTAAGTTCATCTCTGTTCCAATGGAAGTCAATAGACAGAAGATTAACTTTGTCTAGAAAATGCTTCATCCAGGTACAACATTAATCACACAAACCTCCCCAACACCAACAGTACTCCAATAATCATCACCTACAGTTTACTTCAGGATCAAAATAAATAGTTTATATTCTCAGTAAAAAACAAAACAAACAAACAGACAAAAATGATTGTGTCTATGAAATGCCAGCGCACAGCTGTTTGTGTCAACAACCCTGACTGTAGACGGGAAGCAGACCAGAGCTGCCTGGCCGTCACCATGGGTTCACCATGGAACACAAAACCATGGGAATTATTGACTGCAGAAACTAAAGAAACTGACCGATTGTTTAATAAACAACTCTCCCCATGTTTTTCTTCACCCAAATAAAATATGGGTATGATAAAGCACTGTGTTCCAGAATGAATGATTTAGTCGAAGCCTTTGGTATTGCTGCTGAGGACACGTTGTCAGGCTGCACTGTGATCGACTGTGATGCTGAGTGTATTTCAGTGCATTAAAAAGGATTCAGTATCATCTTCATCACCACTTGATGAAGACGAGTCCTGCCAGCAAGCCGTAGCCTAAGACAAGAAACAGCACTTTGAGGAGTCTGTCCCGCTTGTCCTCCAGCTCCCGGGAAAGAATCTCGAAGAAGGTGACGAACAGGAAGGTTCCAGCAGCCAGGCCCTGGAGCACCACGGACACAATACTGCCCGCTAGGTTCTGGGCCGACTCGATGCCCATGCCCACTGCGATGCCCAGGGGGATCATGAGGCTGACGGTAACGGCTAGTTTGACCGCATCCTTCATCAATAGAGAGGCCTTCGCTACACTCACCCCCAGAGCCACGGCGGCCAGGCTCTCATGGATGGCCACTCCCAGAAACAGACTCCCCAGCTTGGCTCCATCATCCTGGAGTCCCAGGGCTAGGCCTTCGAACACAGAGTGGGCCGAGAGAGCCATGACCAGGCTGGCCAGGCGAAGCGGCCCTGCCCGGGCCAGCTCGGCGGGGCTGAAGTGACCGTGGTGGTGGCCGTGGGGCTGGTGGGGGCTAACCGGAGAGCCCCGCGTGGGCGAGATGAAGGGAGTATCATACTCAGAGTCGCTCCCTGCCTCCGAGCCTCCGGCGTTGAAGGTCTCCAGGTCGATGAAGGACGGCTTCTCCTTCCGGAACGTGAGGATGGCCTGCTCTATGAAGACAGTGAGGAAGAAACCCAACATCATCATGGTCTCTGCCAGAGGATAGTCGGTGGAGAGTTTGAGCTCTTTAAACACCTCACCCACCTGCAACAAAACAAAACTCAAGAATCAATGTCACACTTGAATGAATTGTGAAATGATTTTATGTGTCAGTTCATCATCAAGTGAAGGTCAAAACAGACTAGAAGTTGGCCAACTAACAGCAGTACTTTTAATTGTCATTTGTGAAATCCTATTAACAGAGAGCCAAAGTGATGACATTGTTTTGTAGACCAGCCAGGAAGTTATCTCTTCCATGGGTTCCTTCACTCAAACTCTAACTGATGAAGAAAATAAACTCTGTGACAAACAAATTGAAGCATAAATGTGATCTATATAATTTTTTTGAGGCACATAAAAGCTTCAATATTCACCAGTGGGATATTTACTGATGTATTTTATCTGGTAGAACAAAACGTGTCATATCTGTCTGTGTTAACCACAGACCTTATTTCATGGATCTAACCAAAACCCAATAGGAGAACTCATTAGAGTTTTGTTGAAGGAACCAGTGGATAACACACTTCCTGGTTTTAGGACTCTGAACTGGGGCACTTCATTCACTACTTTAATTTACCAAACACAGGAAATGATGTCCCTTCTCCATTATTAAACAAGGGTGAGAGCCACCGAGCTGTGAGAGGAAAGGTGTGTGAGAGTGAGGATGTCATTGTGGTTATCAAGAGGGGGGGAACTCAACATTGAATTAGACCAAACCCTTCAATTCAAAATTACAGCACATTCTGATCAGACACATACGATCAGCTCAGCCCGACCTACCTTGTCTCTGACAGCAGGCAACAGAGCATTGAAGCAGGTGGCCAGAAACACCCCCCCTCCAAAGGAGTTGCAGAGAGCCAGAGCCTTCCTGTACCTCTGGGCTTTCTCATAGTCCACCTGCAGGAGATGCACTGGAACCAGGATCCCAGCCAACATAAGAGCAAAAACCCCCAGGAGGCAGAGGATCTTGGCCACTAGTATTTCCATGCTGTCCAGATGTTCTCAAGAAGTATTCTGTTCACAGCAACAGCAGCTGAAGCGACTGTGACATACCACTACATGCCTTCTGTCCTCACTTGGTTTGGTTTAAATGGGGACTAGTGGGGTCTGGACATGGTACCAGTGCAATCCCAGTTATCTTCTGCTAAAAGAGAAAGTGATGACATTACCTTTAGATGTTCAGATGCTATGTGTAGACAGGTAAATAACAAATAAAACAGTGTAGACTAGTAAGTTAAAATGTCCATTATATCGTATCATACAGAGATTTTCTAGCTAGCTTTAACACATAATACTAAAATTGCTGTATCTTATCAATTAAGCATCTGACAGTTACTGTCATGCTACTATAATGTAATGTCATGTATAATATAATATAGTATATACTGTATGTACATAGTCATGTATAATATAATGTTGTATATATGTACATGTCATGTATAATATAATGTTGTATATATGTACATGTCATGTATAATATAATATAATGTATATATGTACATGTCATGTATAATATAATATATATATGTACATAGTCATGTATAATATAATATAATGTTGTATATATGTACATGTCATGTATAATATAATGTTGTATATATGTACATAATGTCATGTATAATATAATATAATATAATATAATATAATATGTTGTGACAGCTGCTGAAGTTAGCTAGCTAGGTGTAGATACCACCAGCTGAGGAAGCTAGGTCGCTTAGTTACCTTGTAACGTTAGTTATTCTCAATGCTCATCGGGACAAATAATCGTTTTTGCATGCTACTCTGTCAAAATGACTCCAACAATAAATAAATACTAAATCTAAAACAAGAACAATAGTCAAGATAACATGTTTACCTGAAGCTCTTCTTCCCTCTGTACGCTACTTCCGTCATCTACGTCATCCTAGGTTCCTGGCTGCTGATTGGTGGAGGGAACCTCCGCTTCCACAATATAATCATCAAACTGCACTGCTTTATACAAACATTTAGGTTATTTATTTAGATAACCGAGTATTTATCTATTTTCGAGTTGTTTCTGACTATGGATCGGGACCTAAAACTGATCATTTAAACAGATTTTAATATATTTTAATATAATAATATACTAATTCCAGAAAGAAAACGTGACCTGTTTTTTCATTAAATAGATTTAAGCAGGCGATTTCTGATGTTAAGGTGTAACGCAGGTTAAAGTTTTTTTTTTACCCTGAGATTGAGATAAAGAGTGTGCAAAATACATTGTACTTGGTATAAGAAAAGTATACTCTGGATCTCCTATATGGCTGAAGGGTCCATGCCCTCATACCTCCAGGCCTACACCCCAGCCTGAGCCTTGCACTCTGGGTTCTCTGGCTGCCTGGTGGGTCCTTCCCTGCAGAAACCTGCCCAGCGCTCCAAATGTCACAGCTCTTCTCCCTCCTGGCTCCCCAATGGTGGAACTCTATTATTAAGATACTAGTGATGATGGTTGAAATACACGTCTGCTACTCTACCGTTTGACCTTATTGTAAGTCTCTCTGGATAAGAGCATCAGCTAAATGCCAAAATGTAAATATCTAGTCAGTGTATATGACTAAAGACTTCAGGAGGTTTGAATGGTAGAACGCTATCAAAAGCTGCACATATTGAAACAGATGAGAAACAGGAGGTTGTAAAATGTTGAATTTCTTCTTTAATTCCCATACTGTCAACAGTACTCTACATACCTACTGCCTCTGTACAAATAGATGCATTTTAGTTAGATGTGGCTGAACTGTATTCTCACATGTGGAGTCTTGTGGTTGTGAGCCTCAGAGGACAATGCTTAAGTGATGGGACTGACTGAGTCCTGACTGAGTCCACTGGGTAGTGATCTAGGTATGACACACAGTTTGCTGGCAAGGATTAGTTACATTAACATAATTCAACCAAGTTCTACGCTGTGGGACACTGCATTACAACCAAGGTTCTTCTGCAGACACATTCAGGTCTGAGCAGGGTGTTGGAAAGAGTTAAAGTTGCACTGTGTAGTTTTGGTAAGGAAAACAATGACTCAGTCGTTTGCAGGTATGCGCTTCAAACGTCATCACTTTTGAGGCAAAGTGAACTAATAGTAAACTATGATTTCTTTCTTTGTAGTCCATCTCTGTTGGAGTGGAAGGACAACTCCAGTTCAGTTCAAGTTCAGTTTGCTATTACAACACTTTATAATGTGATATCAAACTTTGACATGTCCAAGATTTGAATTTTCTTTCTAAAACTACACAGAGCAGCTGTATGTCAGGTTTATTTAGGCCGTTTCCATGACGACAGGTCTGAATCGGGGAGCCACTCATGCAGTAATTAGTCTGTGATGAAACGCGTCCTCTTTGTCCGTCGAGATGCAACAATACAAAAACAGCCTGTCGTCTTCTTCTCCACACACACACACACACACACCTCTCTGTAGAGCCTGCCAACAGAAACACAGAACAACACGTCTGTTAGAGCCGCTCTCAAATTCAAACATCCTTTGTTGATATTTATTTTTTCAACAGAGTGTAGTAGGTCTACCTATGATAATATTTATAGGTCCATGTGCGATTAACATTTTTGTACAAGTCCATTTGTTTTATTTGCGCATCTACTTAACACAGAACAATCCATGAACACATAAGCAGGGTTTTAGACATCTGATGAAAACACTGCATATGCACACTTCTGCTTCTACAGAGCTTTCTGCCTCTGGTCCTGATGTGATGTTTTAACCTGCAGATGACGGTTGACCGCCTCCCAAAACAGCAGGTACGGTACAACCCAAGACATGCTTTCTGCCATCACGAGCACACAGAACAGAACAGTGTCCCACCTTCTGAAAATGTAGCCAATCAACAAACGTGAGCACTACATGCGTTGACAAATAAAACAACCAATCACAGAGGTACTGGGCGGCACCCATAATGCAGGAAAACACAAGGTTAACGGGAAATTTTGAAATCTAAATTGACCCCGCTCACAACTCTCTGATCACTGCGCAGAGGTATGGAGAGCTCTGATTGTCCGGCTGCAACAACAGAAAAAATACAAGTGTTCACTTTTTTTTTTTACCGCCCAGAAGAGCGTTTCAACTCAACTTCACTGGCAAAGAACAGTACGCAGAACAAAGATTCTGTTGACCTTTGAACCTTTTAACACAGCAGCAGTTACGGTTTGGATAAAAGATGATTTACTGGTTATGTCTGTCAGGGCTGCTCCTCATTGCTGGCGCTGGGCGTCCGGCTCCGGATCTGACTCCTCAGCTGCTCGATAAGCTCTGGGTTCTGCTGCTGCATCTGCTGAGCAAACTGTTGACCTCTGAAACACACGGAGCAAGCGTGTCTCATCATGTTTATGTGTTTATTAACAAGTCACATTTCACTGAGCATTTGTCTAGCAGAAAGAAACATTCACTGTTAGTTTTATTGGTCATAGAACTTTCAAAGGTTATGTGGCCGAAAGCTGTACAAGCAGTTTCCCTTTTCACACGTGGAAATCTGATCAGATATGATCTTATCGTTGCTTAATATGTAATAAACAGAAGCGTTGTTTCAGCATCATTAACTAGCTAGTGCTGTATCTGTGGTTCCTTGTTGCAGTCTGCAGAGCAGCAGTACGTACGCTTGGATGAGTCCAGAGATGTCTCCAGGGGCCGCCCCTGCGGCTGTGGCTCCTGGCCCGGGGGCCCCTGGTGCTCCTGTAGGCCCGTAGGCTCCTGACATCATCCCCGACATTCTAAGCAATGAGAAATAAGACGGTGAATAACCTTGCTCCACCGCTTAGACAACATCTCCTTTGACTCACGGGACATTTATCAACTTACAGTTGTTGTACTTGTGGGTTGTTCATCAAAGAGGAAGCCTGGGACGCAGAAAGAGGAAGGTTGAAGGACTTATCAACAGGGAAATACATTTCACTAATGCATATTAGAAATTTACAGCAAGACCTCAAACTGAATTTTAATGCTACATTCTAACCAACAATTAAAGGAAAAGTTCACCCACATTATCTCTCACCCTCAGTCGATGCTCCGGTGAAGTTTATATATCCATAAAACACAGTGAGCTAGCTAGCAACACTCCCTCTCAACATTCTCCTAAACAATACAAGTGATGATGACTCGCTCTTTAAGAGTTCCAAAAGGTGTAAAACAAATGACAGCATTTAGTGAAGACTTGACTAAATACTGGTATCAGTATGCGGTCATTTGGCTTCACACCTGGATGATGAACACCTGGATGATGATGCGTGAGAGGGTGGAGCCATTTTCTGCCATTTATGGAACTCATTTGTTTGGGAGAAGTTTGGGAGCATTTTATGGAAGTACAAACTTCACTGGAGCATCGACTGACTTGAAGGTGAGTAGATAATGACTGCATCTTCCTTTTTGGGTGAACCCGTTACAACATGTGTTGTAATTGCTGTTTGGGTCTCACCATATTCATGAAGCCTGGGTTATTGAGTAAGCCTGCCAGGTCCACTCCTCCCATCCCTGCAGTCTGGGAGAGAGAAGAGACAACACCAACATCAACAGAAACCTGGACAGACTATCAAGGCTTTACATGCATGTCCACCAGACAATAGTCTGACTTCCCTTATTCACATATTTCAAATGACAGTCCAAAGACACTCAAGTCCCAAATTGTTTATTTATTGCTTGTTTATATTCATTTGTGTTATGATGCATTTTAATTATGCATGTAGTGCTGGGCAGTATATTAAGGTATCTTCTACAGTGCTATTTTACAGTTTTATTAGTTAAAACCAGTAATTAACCCATGAGGCTTAATGGTGAGGAGTCCTGGTCTTACTGGGCTGGGTGTCTCCATCTTCTGCTCAGCGATCTTCAGGTTGGATTTATAGGTGTCGTTATCTGGGTCCAGTTCCAGGGCCTTCTGGTAGTAGCTGACTGCTTCTGTGTGCTTGTTTAGACTGGCCAGAGCCAACCTTCACAGAGAACCAAAGACAGTTACAGGTCAGTCAAAGGTCAAAGGTAACGCTCTGTGAGGTCAAGCAGAGCCTGAGCCAGCCACTCTTGTGTTCACACATTCCCCTGCTACTGGTTTCCAGTAGATTTATCACCAGTCGCATAACTGTCCACAACTTGGAAATTTGGATTTACAGATTGTTACACACATAAAATATCTGTTGGATTGAAATATCTGTTTTTGTCACAATAAATAGTAAAAGGGCTGCCAATAGTGTGGTTTCACCAAGCTTTTCTTAACTCATGCTCAGACCATGACACAGGATCTATCTGTTGAAATCATATTGATAACTCAGACCATGACACAGGATCTATCTGTTGAAATCATATTGATAACTCAGACCATGACACAGGATCTATCTGTTGAAATCATATTGATAACTCAGACCATGACAGAAGCTGGAGCAGCGGCAGCCTGGATTAGAGATCCGGGGTTGGCAACCTGAAGGTTGCTGGATTAAATCCCAGAAAAGAGAACTAAAAGAGCACTGTGCTCAGTAAACTTTCCCTGGTTAAAGGTGCTATCAGTAAGATCATCTCTAGCGTTGATGACCTACAATAACAAACCAAAACCAGAAGCACAGTGTTCCAGGCTGAGGGGAGGATCTGTTAGTGCCTCTCCTTTCTTTCTGTGTATTCATGCTCTGCATCTTCTCTGGTTTCTATATAATAATCCAGGAAGGAACAGAGCGGACTCCCCGGCGTTGACCACAGCTCCCACTAGATCCAACTGGTCCGGTTCATATCTAGGTTGCCTACCCCATTCTTCCATAAGCTTTGCTGTAGTTGGGGTCGATCCCGATGGCCAGTTCACAGTCCTGCACGGCCCCGGCGTAGTTGCCCAGTTTGCTGTACGCTGCAGCCCTACAGAGGAAACAACCACACTGGGGCTCAGCAGATCAGAAAGCTTTCCTTTGACTCACATTAAGTGTATGGAGCACTAACACATGACAGGGTTAAAAACTGTTGTTCCAGACATTTATCCTCCACAGGACTGGAAGGTTTTGGTTGCTGCTCAGTGTGATGTATAACAGTGTCAAGACAATATGGTTAACTGCACCATAATCACTATAGCTGACAATGTTTCCACACAACAAATAGGGCTGGGCAAAACATCTATTTTTTATTTATTTTTTTTAAAAACAGTTGCTTTTAAAAATCCACAGTAAACATCCTCTCTCTGTCTCTCCTCTGTTCCAGTTCCCTGCAGATCACGATTCCTCCCACTTGTAGCTCAGTGTGGTGTGTTGTTCCTGACATTTACACAACCCATGATGTGGATATGTAGTATAAATAAATACCATCTTGTACATGGCCCGGCCCCAACAACTAACATCACAATATGTGATGTAACAGCAGCTCTATAACTACATGAATTATATAGTCTTGAGTCGGGACTGAAACACGGTTCATTCTCATGCTGATCTGTGAAGGAATCCAGAGGATGAACCAGCTGCTCGGTACCTGTTACAGTAGTAGACTGCGTTCTGAGGGTTGATGGCGATAGCCTTGGAGTAGAACTCCACCGCTGCAGCAAAGTTCTCCACTTTCATCTGGTCATTGCCTGGTGGAGAGAAGCTGTGCTGGTTAAGGACTGATATACTGGAGTATAACAAAGACCTGAACGTTCTTAACATCTGAATCAATATCAAGTCAAGAGTAATATAAATAATCAAGCAACATAACAGTAGCCTCCAGCAACATGATGAGAAACTTCGAGCCGTCGCTTCTGCAGGTAATCAAACACTAAGTCAGCTTTGTGTTATGGAACAGGGCTTGTGAGTAATGAAACGGCTGGGGAACTTCTGAATTCACTAGCAGTGGTGATTAGAAGGCCTACCGTCGGTTTTGAGTTGCTCTGCTTCAGCTATCTGTTGGTCGCTGGGAGACTCTGGGGTTGTGTCTATCTTAACCTGGGGAGGGGTCGGGGGCTGTCACACAAAGACAACAGACCGTAGGACGTTATCAATCATTCACATTCTGTAATATAACAGTTGAAAGCCTGAAAGAAGTCTGTCAGACCTGGTTGACTCACAACTTTATGTATTTTCCTAAATACTTTATTGTAATGCCTAAATCAATAAGTTCAATGGCACTTATTTAAGTCCTATTTAATTCATGACACCCATAGGAGGATCCGGGGCATCGTCCCCAGGAACAACATCTTCTGACTTAACAGCTAAATGCACCATCTCAAGGACTTTGAGATGAACATCGAGAGCCTAGATCAACTAAGAGTTGTGTATAGAGAATAAACAACAACATAATTATACCTGTGTATATATATATATATAAACACCTGCCACACCACACCAGTACACATAGGACACATCAGTATATTGTTATAGCAGCTACACCTCTCAACAGCTTCAAACATTGACTCATTGTTAAGTTTTACATGATTCATTATAGAAAAGCTCACCTCTCTCTCCTCGTATTCTCTGTTGGTGTCTCTCTCATTTCTCATCATCCCCACTTGTCTCTCTTCTACTCTCCTCATTGTTGTCTGTGTCTTGTCTGTCTCTCTTCTCTCTCATTTCACTCCTCTCCTGCTGCTGTCTTTATGTTATCTCCTCCCTCCATTCTGCTCCTCCTCTCTCCTTTAGTCTCTCTCTCCTCTAGCCTCTCACTCCTCTCCTGTTACTTTTGTGTTATGTGTTAGCTCTAACTAGTCTTAGGCTAGTCAGTCGGGTTTATGAGGTCTGCTCTGTTCAGTCATTGTTGTGGGCTTTGATTGTTGCTCAATTGTGAGTGTCTGAGCACTTGTCGACTGGAGGGCAATAAAGCATGTTAGGCTATAACTTTTTTGGGAAATCCCAAATTGGTTTTAGGTATGAAACATCTGGGGCTAATGGAAAAACATCCGGGGCTGAAGTCCCTGTAGACCCTAGCGAGTCCCTGTAGACCCTAGCAAGCCACTGTAGAACATAGCGACGTCACAGCTCTCACTCTGAAGAACTACTCATTATTATACCGAAAGAGTCACAGAAGTTACCCCCCCACACACACACCCCAGAGCAGGGAGCCTTGCTGACATGGGGAGGGGAGG
>OMKK01056402.1:0-11731 GCA_900302305.1 Polymixia japonica | reverse complement strand
TCTTGTTGTTTATCTTGGATATGTCTGACGTGTTGGCATGTTTTTTGTTGTTGCTGTTGCAATGCCTTTGAGAGATTAATTTCTCCGGGGGGGATCAATAAAATATATCGGGTTTTCGGAGAGGTTTTATTTCGTTTATTTCGAGATTATAATGAATGGATAAACTGCGATACATGTAAGTAAAACTGAACAACAGCGCCCCTTAGAGGTAAATACCCGTAACTGAACGGAAACACGCAGGTCATGTCTTTATCGCGCACCGTACATTCGCGGAAGTTGTGAGACGTTTGTTGTAAGTAAATATCATGTAGACATGACGAGTTAACATATAGTCTACAAACACAGACTTGATTTCGTATTCTTTTAGTCCTCCTTAGTCATAATTCAAGAGATCAGACATGGAAGACGAATGGGAAGAGGAGGTATGAAAATAACTATCGATATTGCCAGTAGCCATATTACTATCATGTCATGTATGTTGTATCTAACGATGGCTGGCTTTCCCATTTCTGTTCAGGACCAGCTGGTCGTGGTGGAGCTCTCCGGTGTAATCAACGATGATTTTCTGTCCAAGTGCCGTGGCACATGCAAGATACTGGTCAGTTCTGGTTATAACGTTGTGGTTGTAACAAATGAAAGAGCATTAAACGTGAGCTCTACTCAAATGTGATATATTGATATATTACATTTGAATAGAGCATACATGGCTGATATATTTGTCTGATACATTTGTCCCTTTTGTGTTGAAGGACATTGACAGTGAGAAGCCCATGATGCAAGTTGGACCACATGTATTTGTGGGGGAGTATGAAGGTAAGAATAGACCATCATAGGAAAGTGGAGATTAAAAAAACAATATTATAACAACTTAACTGTGTAAACTGACTTTACTTTTTCAGCACGCCAATAGAAGTTTAGGAGCAGTGTTTTCACTAACCCTTGATTTCACCAATTGCAAAAAAGGCTAATTTACTTTTTGAAGAGTATATTTCAGTAGTCAAAATATGATGATATACCAGTGATGTCCTTTTCGTTATTTGCAGACATTAGAAAATACTTTCAAAAGGACTTTTAAAAGTAGTATTGACTATGTGTATCCAGTGTGTAAAGAATTTGTGACTGACTTTTACTTTAATTCTGTGGAGGTGTGTACCTTAAAGTTCTACTTAACTTTAATATCACTTTTACTTTTTCCCCTTGAACAGATGCTTTGGGCACTTATGTACTGTTTGAAGAGGGACCGCCAAATGGTAAGTTCCTATACCATCTATTTTCAGCGTTTCCTCTTCTAAGTTCACCGGTTACCGGTGAGTTTGTTTTGCTAAAGCTCCCTGTCTGCGTGTGTTTTCAGGAGACACAAATGATAATCCAGAGCTCAAATACCAGTGCCATACTGTGAAGAGACTAAAGATGCAGCGCATCTTTCTTACTGAGAAGAAAGAAGGTGAAACCAGCACAGGTGAGTCATACTGGTCACACTCCAGATGGTACAAAATCAGTTGTCATCACATCATTTATACATTAACTAAAGCTTGTGCTCTCTCCATCTCTCCGACACACATACAATGATCAATTCTAGATATTGCTACTTTTTGATAGTACCCTGCACCAGCTTGTCTTTTTACTTGCAGCTTGAACCAGAATTAGTTTTTAAGATCAAAATCCCATTTTGAAATGCTTAAATATGGCTTCATGCGTTGCCCCTGCAGGAGGCGGGGATAGTGCTGGACAGAAGGAAACGGCCTCTCAATCCAGCCAGGACTCAGAAGAAGCTAGCCATCAAGGAGAGGCAGGAGAACAATTGAACAAAGCAGGAAAAGAAGACATGACACTGGGATGAGACATATAGGCATTGCAAATATCCATAATGCCTCGTGACCTGCATATGAGAAGTAGAGACACTGGTATGCGTGAGGGACTCCTCGTCTCTCCACTATGGACTAATACAGTATGGCAGTATTATCACAGTATGCTGAAGCAGCATTAAATATATCTGGCAACAATCACTAGATGGGCAAAGGACCTGTCCAGAAACATTCCTCTCCTCTTCTGCACCAGCCTCAAGATTATATTGAAATATAATGTTAAGTAGAGGTAACACTAATATAGCCAAATTAAACAATATTTAAATACACTCCTTTCAGATCCAAAGAATATGTATCTAGGTAGGACTGTTTTTGTGATATGTTGGAAACTTCACCCCCTTACCATTTCTTGAGAGCATGGTCCTTTTGCAACATTTACTGATTTAACCCCATCCATATTACAACATTTTTTCTGCTCCTGATGAAAAAAAGATTTTTCTAAAGTAGCACAGAGGAAGAGTACTGCCTTGGCCTATTAGTTATAGAAGAATAGTAGAGAGGTGCTAATTGCAGACTGGGCCATTCATACGTTCAAAAAGAGATGGGCAATTCCCTCATGAATCAAAGGTGCTTAAGTTGAAAAATTTAAAAGCCTTCATTTTTCTTTGCCAATTCAAAGAAAAATGGTTCTATTAACATTAGTACTATTTTGTAGTAATACTGTGAACTAGGAAAGAAAAATAAAACCTTTAAAAAATTGAAAGGGGATTTTTTTTTTTTTAATTCACTGAGGTCTTGGTTTTAATTGCATCTTTAAATGTCTGAGACATCGATTTGTCTTTGTGGTGGAAAGCCTTTTAGTCCAAAGGGATTTATGGGATTGCTTTGTGCTGGGCACTGGGCATTTGCCAGTTAGGCAATATCCCTTTTATGTTTTGAACAACTGTAGATTAAATAAAATAACTTTTGTACTGCAATTACTTGTATTTGTTCTCATTCATTCCTAAAATTGGAATATATTAGGAAGGTGTATTTTATGCAATTCGTAACGGACGAGAATTAATGCGCATAGACTCACCTGTCCAACAACTGCAGCAGCACATTTATGAATGAACGAGGTTTTGTTGACATTGAGGACGTGGCGGTTCTTGGCCAATCCAATCACCGATGTTGCCCCGAAGTGGACCAATGCGGGAGCGACATCACACTTACTTCCTCGAAATCCCATTGGTCGGTTGTTGTTTTAGCACCGGAAAGGCATGGGTGTGTATCCGGGGAGGGTCCTAATTGAAACGAAAGTCTTCCCGAAGAAACCGGTGAGCTCCTGTGAATTTGATTGTTTAAATTTTAAACTGAACTGAATTTTATCTTTCTTACTGCTGTTATTTAAAAGTATGCAATATGGATAACCATGCAGTTTATTTCCTTTGTTCAGTGAATGAGTTAAACTGCAAAACAGTAGATGTCAGCTAACGGAAACGCCACATAGCCAGCCCAACGTTAGTCTTATAATAACCTTGGTGTGGCTGGTAAAACTAGGTTAGGTGTTTGTGAATAGTGGATGCATTGTTGTAGAAGGAATGCTCAGTCAGCATAGTTCCTAACAATTATGAAGGTAGAAAAGGTTGCTGAAGTGAGAGCACAGGCGTTAAGTTTCCTGAAAAAATTGTTGAATAAAACAGTCAAGAATCATAAAATAACTTTTTTGCGCTGGAGTAAACACTGTCCTGAAAACATTGAGAGCGACAGAGGTCTAAAAGACCTAATAAATAAGATTTATTAAGGAATGCTTTCAGGTAGGCTCATAATAGAAATGTAGTATTATAAAGATTGAAATATAGGATCTCTAATGTTTGAATAAATATTAAAAATTTCCTTGACAATCCAGGAGCTGGTGGTAATGCAACTTATTAGAAGTCAGACAGTTTAAAACAGGGGAATTACTCAGCTGGCATAAAGTAAACACATTACAACTACGGTATTCATCAGTGTGCTAACGGATCATTTCAATGTTTTAATGGAATCCACTGTAAAGTACTTTTTTTGCCCCTGTCACAGACGGTGTGTATGCATATAGAGGATGGAGCTGCGGCCCCTTGTCATGTGTTTTGCCCTCTGTGTGGTCTATGCCACCAGCAAACCCACTGAAAAGAAGGACCGAGTTCACCATGATGAACTGCTCAGTAACAGAGAGCATGATGACTCTGAGAACTTTGACTATGACCATGAAGCCTTTCTTGGACAGGATGAGGCCAAGACCTTTGACCAGCTCACACCAGAGGAGAGCAAGGAGAGGCTAGGGTAATTTGTGTGTTTGAGACATTTTGTGCATATAATCTTTGTACACAATGATTATTGGTGGCATCTGTAAATTATAAACATATGTAGGTTTGGCAAGAGCCATCATTTTGCAAATTCTATTTTAGCCAAAGTGGAGAAACATTTCACTGGCATCACAGATATGCTCTCCTTTTAAGTATTTCATTTTTAATTCACATCCCTTTGTTATCTTTTTGCTTTTTGTTCTCCAACCTGCGCCCCTATTATTCACTGCTGTAATGACCCAATTTAATTTTAGGAATTAATAAAGGTCATATTTTTCTTACATTACAAACACATGCAACACAAACCAGAGCAGTAGGGTAACATGACAAAAGCTTGGAGGTACGATAAGCTTTCTCTCTTTGTCTCTACAGTATGTTGGTAGAACGCATAGATGAGGATAAAGACGGTTACGTGACCGTGGATGAGATGAAGAGGTGGATCAAGCATGCTCAGAAGAGATGGATCTACGATGACGTGGATCGTCAGTGGAAGGGTCATGACCTCAACGGGGATGGACTGGTGTCTTGGGAGGAGTACAAAAACGCTACATACGGATACACTCTTGGTATGGATACTGTATTCACACATTTGATGAACACAATCATGTGTCCGTTAAGTATTACCTGCATGCTGGTACACATACGAGGAACGTGGAGATAAATCTCCTTGGCCACATGCACGGTACATATACACGCACTCTACAAAGTTGTGACCTCTTTAACCTGCAGATGACCCTGACCCTGAAGATGGCTTCAGCTACAGACAGATGATGGCTCGCGATGAAAGGAGGTTCAAATTGGCTGACCTGGACTCTGACTTGAATGCCAACAAGGAGGAGTTCACAGCATTCCTTCACCCCGAGGAGTATGACCACATGAAAGACATTGTAGTGTTGGTGAGAGACACACACACACATGCAGGTATTGACGAATGTCCCTGACCCTGTATCTTTTCCATCCCTCTTCAATTCCCTGTGCTCTTTTCACATCCTCTAGGAAACCATGGAAGATATTGATAAGAATGGAGATGGTTTCATTGACCTGGACGAGTACATAGGTGAGTTCTGACAGGACAGCATTTTATCATGAGGCCCCATTATCCAGTGTTTCCCACATGTTCTTGGGTTATCAGTGGTGGCAGGGGACCCAGAATCAATTAATAAAAGACTAAACAATAAGCACATTTGTATTTCTATCTGGTATTGTGGCCACCAGAAGTAAGTACTGTATATGGGAAAACATTGTGTCGACGTCATCCTCTCTCGCTCCATCTGTCCCTGCCTCTCCCGCAGGTGACATGTACAGCCAGGAGGGGGATCCCACCGAACCTGAATGGGTGAGGACAGAGAGGGAGCAGTTCACTGAGTTCAGAGACAAGAACAAAGATGGGAAGATGGACAAGGAGGAGACCAGAGACTGGATCCTGCCCAGCGACTATGACCACGCAGAGGCCGAGGCCAAGCACCTGGTCTACGAGTCAGATACAGACAAAGTATGTTTACTTTTTTTTTTCAGGTTTTAACTTATACACATCATGAACTTTAATTTCTCACCAGCTTTAGTTTTTCATGGGGAAAAAAGACTACTTGTGTGTGTGCATGTGCCTATTTTTTTTTTTTTTTTTTTGTGGGTTTGTGCATCTGTGCTTGGTCCAGCATGAAATAAAATCTTGTTTCTCTCCCTCTTTCAGGATGGGCGTCTGACAAGGGCAGAAATTGTGGAGAAGTATGACCTGTTCGTGGGCAGCCAGGCCACCGACTTTGGCGAGGCCCTCGCGCGACATGACGAGTTCTAGTATCAACATGTCCGACTAAGACTGTGCTCATCTCCGCTACCATCGTACTCTGACAGTGGGCCGAGTGTTTCAAATGAGATGAGCCCAACTACTCCTAACGCCACGGACAATAATTTATTTGAATTTTTTTTTTGAATGTGTCCCATTGTTTACACTCGCATTTAAGTAATGTGCGTATGTGTGACCAATGTGTCCTCATGCTCAGTAGTAGTCCATAAGTTTGGAATACATGGCCAGCTTCTGCTCTGCTTCCACCTCTACCCTGTCCTCCTCCCAAGTTAGGAAAATGGCAAACAGCCTAAAATGGCATTAAAGCGGCTACAGACGGGATGTTTGCTTTAACATATCATTATGAAATAAATTTTGAGTGCATAGTGTAATGGCTATGGAAGAATGACGCCATCCCCATTAAGATTGGTTCCCTAGAAACTTTGTTTTCACTAAGCAATTTTATGTGTGTGATGACCCGCGAAAATGGAAGGACCGATTTACGGCACAAAGGAAGTGTGTCAACCAAAACAGGAAGATGATCGAAGGCAAGTGTGTATTTGCTCGGTTTTGGCGGGGGAAAAAAAAATCTCTAAATCTCACAATCGTGTCTATAGCCGCTTTAAATGCAGATCAACTGTTTTTTTTTTGTATTTTGTTTTTTAAGGAATAACTATGTAAAGAATAGTCATGTTTTCTAATGGTAACCTTGTTAGAACAATATGTTTAGGTTTGCAGTAAACAATAGTGTCGTACCAGTTTTCTGCAATGCACTGGAACATGAAAAGTAAAGCTGAGTTTTTAGCCCTTATTACTCCTCTGTCTGAACATCTGGTTTAACCCAAACGGACCCAAACCTGCTAGCAACTGCCAGTTCCTGATCCTGATGTCTCCATCGACCACCTATGTATGTAATGTATGAGCACAGGATGTTTGGAAGGAGGGGTAATTATTAAAGGCACTATATACGATATTTTGAACATTTATATAGCACCAAACAACTATTTGCTATGTAAAGATGTAGTGGAGTAATGGTGTCCTGAGTAGAGAATGAAGTCACACTCCCGCTGTGTGTTGTAATCCAAGTTTCTCTGTTCTTTGTGTTGGTACCCAGTCATGTGGCACGCCCCCATTTGTTTTGGCCTGATATCCCGGTGCTCTAGTGCGACATCTAGTGGCTGAATAGCGTATATAGCTCCTTTAAATTCCAATGCCAATGAAGACTGTTTGAACTAGTGAAATACAGTTCTACCAGTGGGCCCATGCTGAGCCGTGCTGCGACCTGCCACGCTGGTCCTCAAAGCACCCAGTTGCAGAGGTTATGTGTAGGTTACGCTGTGTTACAGTGAAGGAGTATTGATGAACTCAGTTGTGTCTGAAGGACTGACGGATGCTTCGTCCTCGACTGCTGCCTCCTTTTTGCCCTTTGTGTGCGTGTGTGTGTGTGTGTGTGCGTGCGCGTGTGTACATATGTGTACTCAGACTATCTGACTTCCCATTTTTGATGTTATGTTTTGAGTTTTGTTTGATTCAGCCGTACTACTAACTCATTCATGTGCCAAGCAAACAATTACGTAAGCCCTCTTTTGTAAGCATTTTCAATAACAGCGTTCCCTTCACTCTTTCCCCTTCCTCGTTAAGCTCTTTGAAGCTATCTAAAAAGTTTATATTATGCTTGTATTATCTGTACCACCATTTATAACCACTGTTGACAATTTGTATGGTATGTTAAAATGTATATGATAATGCAGTTTGTTTTTACATCCTCACTGCAGTGACAAGCCTTTCACTAGTGACTTTACTGTAAATAAGTTGTTGGTGTACAGACTGTGAGCGCTAACAATCAGGTCCAGTTTTTTGTGATTAAGAATTTATCTCAATAAAAACACATTTAATTGGAGTATTGCGTGTACAGTATATTGTGATTTTATTGCCGTACTAATCGGGTAACACATCACACACAAAACCCTTCAAATGTAAAGCTTTGTTGAAAGAGCAATTGATGCACAGAGCAATGTAAATTCGTATGCTTGTTCACAACTTAAATTGTGTGGAAAGGATGATGCTATTCACAGTTTTCTGTTTACCATAAATTAAATTTAAAAAGAATCTGTTAAAAAATGACTTTGTCATTGTGTGTGATGTTAAAATTCATACAGACCTATTGGAAAAAATGTCTGCTCCCCCTGTAACATGCCAAAATGGGCACTTTAATCAACAGTGCCTTATAGTACCATAACTGAGTACATTTGTTTTTGCATCATTGCCAGTCTTTACATATCAACATTACATAACCCAAACATCTACACACTGGGGTCAGACTACATCCAGAGAAGGTTTGATGAGCCTGCATGCTCTTTTTCAGACACTTCACATTCCTACACCGATCCACAGCTCTGTGCATTACAACCACAATGTTCTACTTTTGGCCACCGCTCAACTTTACTTTTGTTGTTGAGGAAGGGATGAGGGTTACTCATTGACTACTGCTGCCCATGATTTCTGAGCCAGTCTGGAGCTTTGACCAAGTGATCTTGTGATCACAAACCCCTCTTTAACCTTTAGGCTACTGCCATCAAGAGCCGAAGCCACAAAGATGTTTACAAACACTTTTCTGTATGTGGCTGTTCCTTGCATGTAAGTACATGCTGGTGCAAGGTTGTTACAAAATGTGGGTTAATCTATAGGAGAAGAAAAGCCGATGTTTGAGCTAATCCCTTGTCAGACCCTATTAGCTAACAGATCGCTAATTGAAGCACACTGACACGGCAACAATCACCAGCTGCATAGGCTAGCCTGTACTGTAGGCAGCGTGTTGTTTAGACTTCTGACTGAATTTCATCAACTTGTTTTGTACATGTTTACAGTGTATAAATATGACTTCTCTCATGGCTTATTGTTTCAGTCAGAAGATGATTTCACTCAAATTAAAACAAGATAGGGGCAGCTTGTAGGCATAACACGAAACAATATACAATATATCTTGTATTGTATATGATGGGTGCAGATAGTTGTGCTAAGCTTATGTTTGCTGCATATGTCGTAGTCTTCAAACATCTATGGTAACATATACATAACAAAGTGATTTAAAAGAAAGGTAGGAATCACAGATTGTCCCTTTAACAGCAACATTGTGCAAACAAGGTTATTTGATTCCAGTTCCCTACACTAATTGTTTGCCATTAGTGGCCAGCAACTGCATTTGACTTGTTATTAGGTGTTATATGTTTGTATTTATAGTATATCGTGCACACGTGTGCGCATCTTCAGCTATATGACCACTCTTCTGTGTTTCAACAGTACCTACAGTTATGTACCATTACAGTGTGTGCCAGGAGCTTCCTCCTCCCTGTAACTCCTCCGTCCTCCGTCGTCTGCCCGCCTCGTCCCCCTCAGTTCCTGTGACATCACAGTGACGTCACTTAGTAATAGTGATAAAAACGGGATGCAAACGTGCGAGCACTCTCAACAGCTCTTCCTCATCAGGCTCTAAGTCGCTGTCGCCCTCGCTGTTCTTGTCGGCGTCTTCGTCTCCCGGACGACCGGCGTCGTCCGCCTCCCCGCTGCCGCCCTGGGCGTTTCCCGAGTTCGTTGAGGACCTTCGCTCCTGGTACGGGCTGCCGGGACCGTCCGCCCCCTCTGGGTGGCCGGATGTGTGAGCTTGATCGGTTGAGGTGGAGGGTAGGTCTACCTGACAGGGCTCACCAGTGGATAAAGCCGCGGGTGTTTGCTCTGGAGTCGCTGGAGGTGCGGCACGGGGAGACCTGGCCTTTAAGGGTGCGCGCTCGAGCGTGGGCGGGGGCGTGCCAGTCTGTTTTAGGCAGGGTAAAGACTCCAAAGCTGAAGCCTCCTGTTGCGGGGGCGTGTCCACGCCGGGTGTGTGATAGGGCGTGTCTACCTCTGCGGAAGCAACGGGGGGCTCACTGCATGCGGCGGTAGGAGAAGATGGAGGAGAAGAAGGGTTGATGAAAGGATCTACGCCGTCGAGGCTGACGTTGGGCGGTGTAGGTGGAGAATCAGGAGGCGCGACAGGTGGAGCCGACTGGACATCTGTGGACTCGAGGCCAAGATCGGTGCTAGGCGGTTCAAGTTCTGTAGGGTCCTCCGCAGAGTCGGGGGCCGTATCAGGCGGCGGGATTGGCGAGTCAACGTTCTCTACAGGCGGGGCGGCGTTCTGAGCCATATCTGAACGGCTTACGTCCACAACAATTGGTTGAGTGACTGGTGGAGCGGAGCAGCATTTGATCGGTGTAGAAAAATCGTTATTAAGAAGCACAGAGCTGCAGACGGTTTCTGCGGGGATGAAAGTGGTGTCAGGTGCAGCGGCTGCGCTAGGCGGAGCACAGCCTTGGCAAGGGGGCGGGTCTTTATGGACGAACATGGCAGGTTTCTCCTGGAGGGTGAATGTCGGGTTGTAGGTACCAAGTTCCTCATGGTTGAAGTCTACCTCGTCCATCTGTTGCACGGGACCACGGTGGCTCATCTAGAGAGGGGCAGCAAGTCAGCAGATCAACATTTGGACAGTTTTTTCAGTCTTGTGATCAGATAATCAGATCTCTATTTCAAGTAGCACTGCTTCTCAGGGATCACTGATTCCCTTTTCCCTAGGGAAGTGTGATACCGGAGAGCATCACCAGAACAACACATTTACACACAGCGTTAATAAAGAAGTGGAAGAGGAGGATCAGGAGGAAGACTAGCAGGAAGTGAAGGAGGAAGTAGCGGAATGATAACTCACCAGCTGGAACCACCTTAAGCTCTGTAGGAGTAAATGGAGAAAATTTCAAGAGCATAGGTTAAAAAAAAAAAAAAAAAAGCAAGTTGAATTAAAGTGGAGTTTTTGTAATTAATTGATAATAAGGTAAGTCATCTCACCACGTTGGGATGTTTGCCCTGGGCCACGCAACCTCTCTCCAATGGGTCCTTCTTCCATTTGTACCTCCTCGTCAGCCATGACATCAGATACAGGATACATCCAAGTATGGTCATGAACAGGAAACACAGAACCAACGCTTTGCCCACATTACAGCTCGTCAGAAGTTCCTCTCTCAAAGGACTACGAGGGACTGCAATATCCATTTCCGCACGCACGCGCACACACGCACGCACACGCACACACACACACACACACACACCAGTTTGTTCCAGTTTGCAAGCATATCAACAACACATTGTGTGAGCACAACTGTACGTGTATACAGTATGTGTGTGCGGGCATGTGTGACTACGTTGTGTGTGTGTGTGTCCTTACTTGCTTGTCCTAGAGGTAACACCTCCACAATTATAACAGCACAGGTGGCATCGCCTGACTCCTGGTCCACAGCCGAGACCTGCACGGTACCACCACATCATCATCAAGATCTTAATGATCATCATCAAATATCTTTACCTGGTCCCTTGGTGAAGGAATGTGTGGTGCACTGCAGTGCATTTCAATGGGTAGCAATTGTTTTAAAAGAGTTTACAGCTAAAACAAACATGAACGTGCTCTCACAGATTGTTGTTAATGCAACAGGACTTGTTTTGTAAGTACCTGTTTGTGCTCATCGTCTGTACAGTATATTAAATCAGGCGGCTTTGTAATGGCGTAGGATTGGTTTGCTCTTAAGCTCACCTCTAGAATGTGTCTCTGTTTTGGTTTGAGTTCATTGGTCCTTGCAATTATAAGCCCCTCCTGCGTGACTTGGTAGAAGTCTGTGTGGTTGGACGTAGGACTGAACCTAAAGTAGATCATGGGATTGAATCCCTGCCAGTAGTTGGAGTTAGAAAGGAAAAGGTGATTGGAAGAGAAAATCAAATACAAATCACTTGTGGCATTT
>OMKK01056401.1:0-12672 GCA_900302305.1 Polymixia japonica | reverse complement strand
CTCTGCATAAGTACCAGCCTAGGCTACACATCGTGGAAGTGACTGAGGATGGAGTGGAGGACATGAACAGTAACGTAAAGACTCAAACCTTCACCTTTCCGGAGACCCAGTTTATAGCGGTCACTGCCTACCAGAACACAGACGTAAGAGTGCTTTCCCTTGTACCTAGTTTCTATACCAGATTAATAAAATTTATATTGATGTATGATCCATATGCTTTATAAGTATAAAGTAGTAGCCTAGACTATATATTGTAACATGCACTGATATAGGGTAGGCTATCTGCTCTTCCTCTACAATATATAGCCTATTTAAGCAGATGCATACATATGCATTTTAATTTTAATTGAAACTTCTTTGGTATATTCCATCCTTAAACACGAATAACCATGTTTTCCATGATATGTGTATGCCTTATTTTTATGTATTTTATCTTATAAATCATATTTATCTTAACTTCAGTTTTACAGTTTTCAAAGAGCATGCTCCTCTTAAAGGTTACTTTTTTTTTTACGTTATAACATATTATTATTTCGTTGTTTTTCCATTTTTCTAGATTACACAGCTGAAAATTGACCACAATCCCTTTGCTAAAGGATTCAGGGACAACTATGATTCGTGAGTACCTTGCTTTATTATGATGTGTTATGCATCACTCATCAGTAATACAGTAAATACAGAAAATACAGAAAAATACTTAGCCTGTTTCACAAATTTTAGACTTTTTCATATATCTTTCATATATAATCCTGATTATTTTTCCACCGACATGATGCCCTTGCTTTACATCACTTTTCTTTCTGCATGTATTTTCCAGGATGTACACTGCCCCAGAGAGTGACCGCCTCACACCGTCGCCAACCGACTCTCCCCGTTCCCACCAGATTGTCCCTGGGGCCCGCTATGCCATGCAGCCCCTCTTCCAGGACCAATTTGTCAACAACCTGCCCCAGAACCGCTTGTACAACAGCGAGAGGGCCGTGCCACAGACCAGCGGCCTCCTCTCCCCTCCAACAGAGGACACAGCGTCGCAGAGATGGTTCGTTGCTTCCATGCAGCAAGGAGGAAGTGGCAGTGGCTCCACCAACAAGCTAGAGCTGACCCCTTACGACGGGGACTACTCAAGCACCCTGCTTCCTTACGGTATCAAATCCTTGTCTATGCAGACATCCCACGCTCTCAGCTACTACCCAGACTCTCCTTTCACCACCATGGCCGCAGGGTGGGGCTCCAGGGGAACTTATCAGAGAAAAGTCACTCCAAGTCTGCCCTGGTCTCCCAGGCCCAGCCCCACCACTGGTTTCCCAGAAGATTCAGACAAGGACAAGCCACAGGCAGAACAGGAGATCAGCAGCGGAGGCCTGATCTCAGCCTGGACAGACACACAGCCGTCGGCCCTCACCGTAGACAAGGTAGACCCTGGGGCTTATTCCACAGCCTGCAAGCGGAGGCGTTTGTCTCTGAGTGGGCCGAGCACAGAGAACTCACCCATTGACATCAAGTGTGAAGACTTGGCCCCTGCTGCCACTAATACCAGCTCCTATAGTAAGGAAACCTTATCCAAAGCCATGGCGAGTTACTATTCCTTCTACACAAGCCCTTGAATCTTTTGACTCTAAAAGATTTGGCCTCAGTTTGTCTCTGTTGGATTGTAAGGGGTTTTTCTGTCACCATAACAAATTTAAAACTATGTCCAACGATTTTTTGTTCTGTTTTTATAACCTATTATGCTCACCTAGAATTTGTATTGTTTGTGGTCAATGTTTATTTTATTTTTTGTGATGACACTGAAAATATTAAAAGAGGAAATAAAACATGAAATAATGAAATGAAAATTCATAAGGAATGTGAATGGACCACAATGTTGGCAACACCATCCTGAAATGAATTGTGATTTAATCTCAGTCAAACTGTTCCTATGGACTGAGAAAATTACATTCGTCTTTGAATAAGCAGCCTGTATATTAATGCTATATTTAGAATTTTAAAGTGCAAAGGCATTTGTTTAAGTTTCCCAATTTGTTCTTCAGTGATATGTATGTTTCATTGCTACTGTATGTAGTCCACATTACTGTATCTGTGTTCACACTGAAGCTTTGGGTTTACAGATGTAAGTTGTTATTTATTGAAGGATTGTTGATATGACATTTGCGCACTCTTTAATGTGAGGTTAATATGCTGTATATAGCTGCATCACAATGTTCAGAGATTTTATAATAAAAGGCCTATGCATTGTACAAGGTTTCTGACGGGTTATTGTAGATTAAGAGTTCCCCTCCAGATACATTTTAAAGCATGTAAAATACTCTACTATGATTAATATTTAGTCTAACATGGTTTTCCCCACATAAAAAGTAAAAAAAAAAAAAAACTCAGATGAGGAGTCTGTTGTGCAAAATCGGTGACTAGCAGACGTATCAGAGTGGCAAGTGTAGTTAGCATCCTTTATTTGTTTATTTGTTGCTTGTTAGCTTGTTAGCTTGTAACTGGCTGTGGCTGACACAGCATTAGTGGTTGTGAAACATTCTGTTTATAGCCAGGTAGCATTAAATAGATAACGGTAGCTCACGTGATGGAAACCAGTCTTACAGTCTAACTTTCAATATGTTTTCTGTACTGACAAGTCTGCTCTGCGCTGGAGGTTTCAGGTTTCTTTGCCAGCATTTGCATATTAGACAGCGATTGGCTTTTGAATTTGTGACGTACCTAATCTAGCTTGCCTGGGGTACGTTTGAATCTCAGATTTTAGGGCACAGACATCTCCCCTTCAGTAGAGGAATGTGAAAACATCTCTCTAGTGAGTAAATTTTGCACAGATACAAGTCAGTATAGTCAAGATCATACATTTTAGGGGACATAGACATAACAAAAACACATTTTTGAGTGGAGGGAATCTTTAATATATCTATGTGTTTGATGAGCACATGGTAAATAAATATGTAAGTAACATGGGCATTTATTTTAAGATTAAACATAAGGCTTTATAAATTGATCATGTCTATAATTACTCAGGAGGGAACACAAATCTGGATTCGTAGTTTAGTTTATTAGTTTATTTTGGTCATTTTCAACTTATACAACTCAAATACACATGTAAATAAATAATAAATAAGTCATTACTTTTGAAGCAGTGACAAATCAAGGCATGTTCATACTGACCGTAAATATGTAGTCTGAAGCCTTAGCTTATTACACCTACCCTTTTTACATGATTTATTTTGTACAGATCCCTTTAGATGTATACACTGAAAATGAAAGAAAGAAGAAAAAAAGAAAAAAAGGAGAATATTTTATATATGTATTTGTATATATGTATATTACATATAATCAAAAATCCCAAACAAAATTCATACACACACTAGTGCTCATACCTCAGTTTTTTATTAAGTGTATTACACATTTTCATTTCCTTTTCAAAACTATTCGACAAATTAACTAATTTGACTGATATGCATCTTTGTTTTGCATTTGTTCTAATCTTTGTTTTTGTAAACATACAAATTCCTCACTCTAATTTGAAACAACTTCTGGATACAGTCTGGAAGCATCTTATTTTTTACTTGATGTGATTTATATGGTTTCCTGCATTTCATTAACTCTTTCTATTTCAACATTATCTATCATGATTTGTACTTGATTATTTATTTTTCAATATCCAAATATTATGAATTTAGTTTTATTTACATTTAATGAATGATTTAAAGGAGCTATATATGAAATTCAGCCAATAGATGTCGAATATCAACCCATCGTTTTAAAGTTTTCAATTCCATTTCCATTGTATCCAGAAGCTGCTCAAAAACTTTTTCAGAACAAAATAAATTCGCATCATCAAGACAAACGTTAGCAATTTTGTACACGTTGCAAATATCATTAATGTACAATATAAATAACTTTGGACCCAGCACTGAACCTTGTGGAACCTCACGTGACTCTCAGCAAGTCAGATTTATCATCGTTTATTTACACATACTGATGTCTATTATCAAGATAGTTACTAAGCCATGAGTATGCTACTCCTCTAATACCATACATTTCAAATTTCCTCATCAATACTCTATGATCAATAGTGTCAAATACCTTTTTAAATCTATGAATACCCCTACAGTATATTCCTTATATTCTATTGCTGTGGATATTTCTTCTATCAGTTCCGTCACTGCCATTGGGGTGGATTGATTAGATCTAAATCAATATTGACGGTCACTCAATAAGTTGTGGTTTTCTATGAAATGATCAAGTCTTTGAATCAAAAGTTTTCTAAAATTTTCGAGAACTGAGGAAGGAGAGAAACTGGTCTAGTTCGAAAAAATGTGCCTATCTTAATTTTTGTAGATAGGAATGACTTTGACAACAAAACAATTTGTATCGTCTGTTTTGTGGACTTTGTCGCTATCTAGTGGTTAGCTATTACACTTACACCATTACAAACAGTCAATCGTAACGTGTGGTCGGCCTTCTAACGGGATTCTGTTCTTTCTCCAGTGTGCATATAAAATAAAAATAGAGTCAAATTAAAATAGTAATATTAAGCCAGCATTCTACTTTCATTTTAGTCATCTTAGTTGATTATGCATTTTTATTTTAAATCTTAAGGCAATACCCCAAAAGCTAAAAATATAAGGAAAATTAAAAATTATATAAGAGTATCTTTACTTATACATACGCACATGATTTGTATAATTCTACAACCAACTGTACAGAAATTAAACCCATCAGCTCGGGTCCAGAAGACATAAATAAAACTAGTGTATATATGAATTTTGAAAAGGCGTGTTTTATAGATTGATACTTGAAATTATCTGAAAGTTACCGTTGCATCTGGGACGGGTCATTCCACAGGAAGAGCTGTCCAAGGAGATGACTTTGGAAGTCGAACACACACACACACACACACACACACACACAGAACGAGAGAGAGAGAGAGAGAGAGAGAGAGAGAGAGAGAGAGAGAGAGAGAGACACAGACACACTGAGTGAACATTGTGCGCGTCGGAAGTATGTTAAACCTCCAGGATGAGCCTTACTGTGGAGGGGGTTTCTTATAAACAAAAGGAAAGCCGATAGGGATCTAATTGAAGGCAAGTATATATACGTTATTGTTAATTCAAATATCCCTAGAGTGTGTATGAACGGGACGGTGGACTCAATCAACATATTTAATGAATGAAACACTCAAAATGTTATTTGGTGTCTGGGTTGCCAGGTTTCAGCAAAACACATCCTGCACGGGCTGGTTTGCTGAAACCTGGCAACCCAGCCAGCAGCGAGACATTGGAGAGTTGACAGGAACAACATCACAGCTCCCAACACACATTATTTATGGAAAAGCCTTGCCTCACTTAACGAGAGAAACCTACATATATTCTACCAGTGACTGACAGTTGGTTAACAAGATCAGTTAAGCAACAGCGAGATCTAGGATTTGTGTAAGTCTAAAAAAATGTTATTCATTGTTTTTGTTAGCTCAACTGTGTTAGCTAACTTAGCTAGCGTCGTTAGCTTACTAGCTGACTTGCTAGCGTGTCCGCTGATGTTAGCGTCATGACGGTAGTTTTGTTTTTGAAATGTGGTTTTGTCCTTGAAAAACAATTAGCGTGTAGATATACGGTGTATAATGATTGTTATCACTTCTACCAACAAGCTGAATAGTTTGACAGCTATCCAGCTGACTAGCAAACACATCGCTAGCCAGAAATGCATCAATACGTTAGCATGGAGTTTTACTCCTCAACACAACAGAGACACGTTGGTTAAGCTAGCAAGAATGATAAACACCACACGACCCTGGGAAAGGGACTAGACATGACCCACATCTAGCCTAACTAGCGACAGAACTCTACTGGACAATACAATATGCATAAATACCGCTGTGTTGTTTTTTCTGCTGTTGGATTGTCAGGTCTTCAAGTTAACGTGCGCTTCACATAACGTTAGTGAATGTCATGGATGTGTCTGGTTTAACCTTTACCAGCTAGTTAGTTATACATTTGCAAGGTGCTTATGCTGTGTAGAATTTGAGCACTGTATAATATGAGGCACGTGTGGTCATAGATGAGCTAGAAATCACCTGGTCTAGTCTTTGGTTGGAATGAAAACAAAAGGACTGCTGATTGTGCCCATATCCTAATACTGATAAAGTCGTGAATTAATTTTAAAATCATTATGGTCTGTTGATTGAATTGGCTGTATGACATGTTTTGTATCACTGCTATGAGATGAAAACTTTGTATCTCCAAAATGTTAACTTGATAAACAAAAATAACTCATTGACTGACTGACACCTGCACATTGTTTAGAATAACAGATTTTGAATGGGTACATTGTCATGGGTTATAAAACTTGTTCAGCCCACAAAAGACCTTGTGAATGTCCAAGTTAAGGAACAATGTGAAATCAGCGAATTTGGAGATCTTCACATGATAGAAGCATTACGTAACTTGACTTTTCATGAGTCTGCTCATGGAGAGCGAGTGAAGAGAAATTGAGGCTCCATTCAATGTGATGCATGGTATATGTAGTTTATGTCCGGCTTTGTCCCATTTCTTAAGCAAACAAGACCCTTTTCATCTAAAGATGAAAGATCACACAATGCTGCAATTATTTCAACTTTAGTAGCAAAGTAGCAATCCAGCCTCTTTGTTTTTATTTCTCATAAATTGAGCCTGTATTTCACTGAAGAAGACAATGTCAGTTTCTTTTGTTTTATAGCTCACCACAAATGCATAACAGCATCCCAGTGCCCAAACCATCATGACATATGGTGCTGGTGGATGAGATATGCTGACTCTCTGCATGTTGTTCTGGTGCCGGGGGTATCATGGTTCACAATGAGTCCTGGTCTCAGTGGGATGGGCAGGGTTGGCAGGGAGAGACGGAAGCCCCCGGTGATGCTGGAGGAAGTCTTGTCCCTCTCCCCGCATGAGCTTGGTTGGCACATTGTAGAATCCCTCGAAAAATAGACCAAAACAAGGAGGTGGTGCGCAGCGCAGTGGTGTCGGTAACACAGGGGCTTGTTGCTTGTTGACAGAGGAGCCTGTCCAGCCCAGGAGACGCGGTTCTTGTGCTAGAGAGTTTGAAAGGGATTGGAATTGATTTGTACTTCATTTGTGATGTGTAGGGAGGGGTAGATGTTGAAATGGTAGATGTTTTCTTTCTTGGCACCGTAAGAAGATCAGCCAGAGTTTTCCACAATCAGACCTTTTTTTTTTTTCTTGCCTCAACCTCAGCAAGCTTGTAGACACAGCCTGAGGGCATCTAACTGTTTTTCTCCCTTCCTCAGGACATTCAGCATGTTGGCCCTTTGCACACGGACAGGTTAAAGACGACTCAGAGGCTGCTGCAGTAGTCGGAGCTCAAGCCCTGGTTGGGGGAAGAGATGGGGAACACAGCAACCAAGTTCCGCAAGGCTCTCATCAACGGGGATGAGGTGCTGGCCTACCAGCTGTACGAGAGCAACCCGCAATTCAAGGAGGCTCTGGATCCCAACGCTACGTACGGAGAGCCCTACCAGCACAACACTCCGCTGCACTATGCCGCCCGGCATGCCATGACACGGATACTCAGGTCAGAGCTGAGACCCAACAGACAGACAAACACAGACAAACACCCTTACGTACACACTTTTGTAGACAGTTAGCTGTTAGTCCTGTTAGCTGTTACTTCTTCTTCTGGTTCTATGTATTTTTTCCCCACTTCATTTTTACATTTTACAACACAAATCTAGGTTAACCATTATAATTGATTGTATTGGCTTTTCTTCTGAGGAAAAAATAGGATATTTTGCTCCTCCTTTCTGATAACAGGTTTTATTCATTTCTTCATTCATTATTAACTTTTCTTAAATCTTTCAGATGTGAAATAGGCCTTTAGCCTATCTGTAATACTATAGCTCTCTCTCTCACTGCTCAGTTGGTCCAGTCCAGGGGCACTTCCATGCAAAAGTCAATCTCAGCATGAAAAAAATCACTTGAAATGTCCACTTTAAAATCTATTAGAAATGCTGATTTTTGCCAACAGCTTTCCATGTTTTTACCACTAAAACATAGGTAGCCCATCCCAACATGCTGACTTTTAAAATAACTTAAAAATGTCGGAGATATGTTGGAGAGAGCTTTTTTCCCCCCACTGACCTCTGCTATTTAGCGTTTCCAATGACGAGAGGAAGTCAATGTAGCGATATGAAAGTAAATGTTACTCTTGTGTTTGCCACAAAGACAATGGGTTCACATCCACAGCAGTGTCACATCCGTAATGTCTGCATCTACGTAGTCCAGTAGGGTTTTCCATCATTGTGCATCAAGGCATTGTCGAGGCATTGTCGTCATCTTAATGTTGTTACTTCTAATAATATCCATGCAATGATTTAACATTACATCCTTTATTGTCTGACTTCTTGAGTGATGTAATTTCAAAGTCCCGAGTGATCAATTAGGCTACTTTTACTTCCTTGTGCATATCCAAGATGGTTTGCATTCATTCCTAACCAACAGATATTGTATGTGTTCATATGTGCGTGTTCACATTATGTTTGTGAGGAAACAGTATTTGTTGAATGCATTTAAACAGCTAAATGCCACGCTTATTATAAAATGTAGTTGAACCTGAAAAAGTAATTTGTTGAGCAGCTGATTGTCACACATAAAGACAACGGGCCAACTCACAACATGATTTTGATATCTGTTACTCGTGGCAAAGTTGCCTGTGATTTAACCTATTGTAAATTAACTGGTATAGGTAAATCATTCCCATTGGAATCAATGTAAGCTGGCAGCCATTTAAAAAAAATTAAAAATGCTATCAGGATGTTGTCTGTCAGATGTTGTCTAAACCGATCCTTAAAACATATTCAGTGGTCAACATATTAGCATATAAAGCATTTCTGCTTTATTTGATAGTGATAGTAGAGAGAGACAGGAAAGGCAGGGGAAAATAGTGTTATCAGCTGATATATTTCAGGAACTGTCATGTCCATAACACTAGACGTCATGTCCATACTTTTCTCTTTCCCATGCCATATCCATTATTCAGACATCTGATTTTTTTTTTTTGCCATTTCTGTGTAGGACAAGGCTTTCAACTGAAAATATAAAACTTTTTTTTAACTTAAAACTAAAACATTCACAGAAATATTTTAACATGCATACTCGCCCTCAGATGCCTGTCCGTCACGTTCATAATGCATTTATTTCAGTGACTTCACAGTCCAAATGTCACATGCATAATGCTGGAATTGCCCACTACTGCATCGTCAGAGGAGATGTTTTTAATGTTTTGTCTATAGGTCTGTGTCTGTGTCCCATCTGCCTCTCCACATAACCATCTGTTAGCAGCACACAGGAATGCAACATGCTGGGATGGAATAGGATGCTGTTCACAGAGCTTCCCATCCTACTCTCTAGCTCCCTTGCATGCGTTGTTGTTTACTCCTCTCTGCCCTGATTTCCTCTTCTGTAATGGGCTGCTTGAACTTGTTCCACTTCACATTCCCAATTGAATTACACTTGAATGCTGGGTTGGAGGACTGCAAAGTGAGGCTGAAAGATCAAGTGAAAAATCAAGTGAAAGGATAACATTGGATTCCACGAAAGGACTGAAATTGGGCACTTGGAAAGGACAAACCATTGGCAGTGTTTTAAAAAGTTTGAATTTGGACCAAGAGTGGGTTGTTGGAGTATCGATGTATTCATGTTTTTATTAATGTTTTATTATGTTTTGTTACCAATTTCCTTAAACTCAAGGTAGTCTAAATAAAACACTGTGTACCCTTGAATGTTAGCATTACATTAGTCTGCAAAATAATTTTGGAAACATTTATAAGCATAAAAGCAATAAAATTTAAAAAAGTGGGTTCCAGAGTAAAACTCAACACCCAACACACAGGTTTACATCCTTCCCTTATTTAACTGGTCGGTCTGTCTGTCTGTCTATCTGTCTGTCCCCCCCCCTCAGGTCTTTCCTCTTCAGCAAGGACGGGAACCCTAACAAGCGTAACATGCACAACGAGACGTCCCTGCACCTCCTCTGCATGGGCCCCCAGATCATGACCTCGGAGGGGGCGCTGCACCCGCGGATCTCACGGCCGTATGAGGACGAGCACCGTCGGGCCGAGTGCCTCCAGGTCATCCTCACGTGGACAGGAGCAAAGCTGGACCACGGGGAGTTCGAGAGCGCCGACGTCAATGCCACAGACAACAAGAAGAGCACCTGCCTGCACTATGCTGCCGCCTCAGGCATGAAGACCTGCGTTGAGGTGAGGGGGGTAGAGGAGGTACAGTGCAACACAAGCAGGAAGGCAGTGTCAAGTTTTCCGCTCAGACGAGGGACAAGTACCCTCAGTAGTGGGACTTTTGAGGTGGATGAGGCGGTACAGAGGTGGCAGCCAAATGGGCCTACTGGGACGGAACAGTTTGAGAAGAGATAAAGCAGGCAAGCAAACATCTTGTTAGTACAAATGATTAAACCCCTCTCCTTTGGTTTACTACTTTTAAATTTTGGGAAGATGTGGTTGATGTGGCTTGTTATTGTAAATGATTGGTATTGTCAGGCAGGGAAAGGGATGACAGCCATTTACATCCCGACCATCCCTCTTATTATGTTCAAGCAAAGCTCCCCCTAGAGAGCAGTTTTGGCGAAGATGCAATGACACATGCATCTTTATAATCCCTGTGGAGTATGAGCGTTTCCCAAACAGAACATACAGACAATGTTGTAAAAATATCGATGTGTTGTGTATGTCTGTCTTAGTATCTGCTGTTCTCAAGTGCCTGAATATGTAGAGTGCAATCCTTTCGAAATGGGTGAGTTTCTTGTGCCACCTGAATGCCGCTAATAACATAGGTGGTTGGACAGGGACGGACAGGAAGTACAATGTAAATAAACCAATTGGCCGATGCGTTGCTTTTTTTTCTTTTTCTTTTTGGCATATGATCTCCTTTTAAGTAAGATATCTGAGTTCATGGTCTTCTACATAGCCCAAGGTGTTTCAAACTGTTGGACATTGCCTTGGAGATGGTGCGTGCTGCCCTTTTAACCGCAACCCCCATTACATTCGCCTCCTCTCCCCTTCCCATCCCATGTGTAGTTCCTGGTGCAGAGGGATGCAGACCTGTTTGCAGAGAATGAGAGCCGCGAGACTCCATGCGACTGTGCGGAGAAGCAGCACCACAAGGAGCTGGCTCTCAGCCTGGAGTCCCAGATGGTCTTCTCCCTGGCCCCCGAGGCAGAGGGCATTGAGGCGGAGTACGCTGCCCTGGACCGGAGAGAGGTACAACATACCAATACCCAACAACATTCAGTCCCAACTGTAATGCTGTGGACCCGGGACTCTTAAACATTTTTCAACCCTGGACGCAAATGAGAAAAGTCGTCCATGGGAACCAGCTGGTTGTCCCTCTCCCTGCAGGAAACCTGTTGCTGCTCTTCTCATGTAGAGACCCCGTAGAATCAGGTTCAAGACCCCATTTGGGTTCCGATCCATAGTTTCAGAGCCCTTGCTTTTACTGTATCAGGTGGTCTTCTCCCTGGCCCAGTGAGGCAGTGTGCAGGCAGAATATGGCGCCTTTGACTGACTTCTCTTAAAAACGCATCTCCACAGGATTCTGAAATGATGACAATAAATGCTCCCAAGTCTCTGCAGTGTCAGGTAGACTTAAAAAAATACAATGTATGCTTCAATGTTAGAAGCCTGAAAAATTGGGTTAATTTACTTGGTGTGTGTACCCAGTAATCCACTTAATCTGTTTTGACTTGAGAGGGATGACTGTGAGGATCTGGGTCTTAAGAAATATACTGTACTATACATTGTACTATCAGATGTCCCAATCCTCAGCCCCTGAGAGGTATAGCATTGCATAACCTACCCATAATATTTCATGTAATTACACATTACATGCATTACTGTTTCAGATGTATTCTCTTGAGCTAGCTACCCATGGGCACAGAAATATGCGCAATGCATATCATACGAACGTTACATAGACTTAATAATAATGAATAATACTTCATTGTATTGAGAAGTATTAGAGGTTGAGGGCTGTTTTAGCAAAGAACACAGACTGTGCCCTGCTGGCAATGTGACCTATGGACTACAATAAGTTAATAGCATGAGAGGCCTAAAGTTGGTCTTTTTCACTGTGCTCTTTGCTACAAAATGGTTTAATATGGGGGCTGGTTGAGACCCATAATTAAAAGCTGACAAAACAATGATAAATCCCATACTTCTGGGTAAATGAGTTAGCAGGTCAAATTGTAGTTCACAGTCCCAGTGCTAATGCTATTGACTCCATGGTATCCGTGGCCTGCTTGCAACAGTTTGTATGGGATGTCGTTATCTATTTGACTGTAGTCCAGTGTTCTACTTGTTGCTGGAAATCAGCTGACTAGCCCACCACTTCATACTGCAGCTGTACTAGTTAGGCAGACACACACACACACACACACACATGCACAGATTATCAGTGTTTGTGTCTGCTAGAGGCATGTGACTCCTATCATCATCAATCTGTTATCTAACTGGGTCTGGTGTGTACACCAGACCTGGGTGAGTCATGCATCGGCAATCAGCTCTCTCTTGTTTTGTGTTTTTAATACCTAATTTCTCGTCCTCCCCTCCCCTCCATGCCGTCTTTCTTTCTGCTCTCGCTCTCATTCCCTCCTCTGCTCTCTGTGAGA